>JAMJFZ010000919.1:0-47500 GCA_026225945.1 Cricetomys ansorgei
TTCCTGTATGGTATGCGCATGTGCATGTGGAGGCCAGAGATTAGTGTCAAGGGCCTTCCTTAACCTATGTCCCTCCTTCATTTTTTGAGACAGTGTCACTTACTGAAACTAGAGATTACCAGTTGAGCTAGACTGACTGGCCAGTGAGTTCCAGGGATCTACCTGCCCTTTCCCCCCAGCACTTGGACCATAGAAACATGCAGCTATACCTAGCTTATTTTACATGGGTTCTGGGGATCCAAATTTGCAGTCTCACGTTTGTACGGCTAACAGTTTGCTTATCGAGACATATCTCCAGCCTTCTTGTACTTCTCCTTCCCACCCCAAATTTATGATGCTAGGACTAGAATCCAGGGCCTCACATGTGCTCAACAAGCGGCCTTCCATTGACCTTCAGCTCTACGGTTTCCTGCAATGAACATCTCTTCAAAGTTGTCACTTGACATTTAAAACAGTTTCCAGCACCAATTCCAAGTTCACCATACTTAATGTTCAACAATCTAGACAATCTATACCTTTGCCAAGCTTAAGCTATTCAGCATATGGTGATCACGAAAATTGAATCAGTGATACCTCAGTTAGTTGGAACCTGGGAGTTCTTTTCCATGGTGATAGAAAGCAGCGTGATCTTTCTTCCCTAGGATATAAGAAGAAATAGATAGCCTTGTTGCTTTGACAACCATTTTGCAGTAATGAGGGATGGTAGGCTGAAGACATATCCAATATGAATGACAGACAGAGTGAACATATTACACCGAAATGGAGCTTCAGCTTTGCTTTAAAGTGTACTTTGAACTCTCCTTATCCATGAGCCCCTATTTATACTTGTTTAAGCCAAGAAGTTTGGCACACACCTTCAATCCCAGCACTTGGGAGGCAGAGGCAGGTGGATCTCTGAGTTTGAGCCCACCCTGGTCTACAAAGTGAGTTCCAGAACAGCCAGGGTTACACAGAGAACCTCTGTTTTCATAAAGAAAAAAAATCCCTTTGTTTAACTCAATTTGAATTAGGCATTCTAATATAGCAGAAGTATGCTATATTAAACTTTTCATCACTGTGAAAAAAATACCTGAGAAACAACTTGAAAAGATGAAAGATTTCTTTTGAGCTCATGGTTTCAGGGATTTCAGGCTATAGTCATTTAGTTCCATTGTTTCTGGGGCACGATAAAACAGATCATCACTGGGGGGCAGATGGTCATGGAGGGGTTGGCAAAGCAAAATTGCCTGCATGTGTGGAGCAGAGGAGGAAAGAATGTATTTCAAAGGAAGAAAAAGGAAAAGCTACCAGCAACACAAGGAAGAAGCAGTTTATTTTGACTCAGTTAAAGGGTTAGAGTCTATTAAATCAGGAAGGTATGGGTTGCAGGAGCGTGAGGCTGGAAGTTACATTTTGTATGCAGCCAGGAAGCGGAGAGTGGACAGGAACCTCAAGTCAGCCCTTACATTCAAACCATAACAAATGCCATAGCAAACTTTGGGATTAGATTAGGTTAGAAATTCACCAGATTTGATAAGTTATGATTGAGGAATGGCTTCTATAGTGGAAACTGCAGTTTTTTTATATATATCGATATATGCATGACTGACTATTTTGTTCAAATGATGGTTTTGATTTATGTGGGAATATGTCAGTATTAACTAACTTCACTCAAATGTAAGGATTCAAACTTTTAAAAATATTTTTTATTTTATCTTCTATGTATGAGTGTTTTCTCTGCATGTATGTCTGTGCACCATGGGCATGCCAGGTATTCACAGAGGCCATAACTCCCTGGAACTGGGAGGTTACAGATAGTTTAAGTTGATATGTAGATGCTGGGAATAAAACTGAGGTCCTCTGCAAGAGTAACAAGTGCTCTTAACCACTGAGCCATCTCTCCAACTCTGGATTTAAACTTTAAAATGCATACTTAATATTTATCAGATTTTCTATGGGGGTTATTGGCATGGGAGAATAGAGTATTCTGGAGTGTAATATTAAAGATGCAAGGGCTGATTGTGTGGCATAGTTGGTAGGATGGTTGCCTAGCATGCATGAAACCCTGGGTTCCATCTTCTGCACCACAGAAATCAGGTGTTCTAGTAAGTAGCTGTAATCCCAGCACTCAGGTGATGGAGACAGGCAAGTCAGAAGTTCAAGATTATCCTAGGTTTAGTAGCAAGTTCAAGACCAGTCTGAGATACTCAAGACCCTATCTCAAATAAATAAAATAAGTAAATAAGTAAATAAATAAATAGATAGATAAATAAATAAATAGGTGTGGGTGAATGGATAAATAAATAAATATAATTGTGGGTGCAGTCATTTGTTCACTCAGAAAATATATAAAGAATGCCCCTGTGTGTTGCTAGATCCTGGACATACAAAAAGAGAACAAGATTGATGCAGATCCTTGCACTCCTGAAGCTCATAGTTTCATCACAGGGTGCTGAGAACTGAAATGCTTGCTCCTAAGATTCAATTAATTCTACTGAGAAATGCCTAGAGATTGCTTGTCCATAATTCACTGTATTTTCTGCTTGCTTTATTCCAAGTGATTCTGAAGTTTTGCCAAGAATGGCTGGGAATGACTTGTAATAGTATCTGGTGGCTAATTTACAGAATGCAGTGTGAATACACAACTGTCATGGAAATATGCTGGTCCTGCACCTGGATTGCCGCCACTCCCATGCTCTTTGTTAGGAGAGGAATGGGCCTCTTTGTGGTTGTTTTTAAAGAATTCACCTAGTCTTTAAAATTGTGTTTATTTTTATTTGTTTATTGTGGGGGTGGGAGAGTTACATGTGTAGAGACTAGAGGATGGCTTGTGGGAGTTGGTTTCAACTCAGCTCGCTGGGCTTGACAATAAGTACTTTTACCCACTGGGCCATGTCACTGGCCCTGAATGGGCCTCTTCTTTGGCCTTAGAAGAAAAGTTCTGTGATACTATGCTCACTTAGCTAGACAATTTTGTGAAAGTTCTATCTGGTTTATGAAATTTTTTAATTAATTTTTTTAGCTTTATTAATTTATTTTTTATGTGTATAAAGGTTTTACTTACATGTATGTACATGTACCACATACATGTCTAGAACTCACAGAGGTCAGAAGAGGACATCAGATCCCCTGGGACTGGAATTGTAGATGATTGTGAGCTGCCGTGTGGGTGCTGGAAATTGAACTTGAGTCCTTTGTAAAAGCAATCAGTTCTCTCAACTGTTGAGCTGTCTCTCTAGCCCATAGGTTATAGAAATTTTTAATGTGAACTTCTTGGTATGTTTTACCTAAAACTGGCTTTGATATATGATTTGGTTCTTTTGTATGATATTTTTTATTGTTACTGTTGGTTTTTTAATATTTTATTTATTTTTATTTTGTGTACATTGGTGTTTTTCCTGCATGTATGTCTGTGTTGACGGTGGTGGATACCCTGGAACTGGAGTCACAGATGTTTGTGAGCTGCCATGTGAGTGCTGGGAATTGAACTCAGGTCCTTTGGAAGAGCAGCCATTGCACTTAACTGCTGACCTTCTCTCCAGCCCCTGTTATTGTTGTTTTGAGATAAATTCTTGGTATGTTGCCCTAGATGACCTAGAGCTTACCATATGGACCAGACCAACCTCGACCTTGCAGTGATTTTCCTGTCTCTACCTCCTAAGGACTGAGATTACAGGCATGCACAGAATAACCTGCAGACTTCAGTTGTTTTTTTTTTACAGTGGTGGAGATCGAATGCAGGTTCTTGTGCATGTGAGACCAGTGCTCTACTACTGGGCTACATCCCCCGCCCTTGTGCTGATATTTTTATTGGCTACATTTGTCTGCTTAGGAGCTTGGTGAAGAGTGGGGAAGGGAGCTGAAACAAAGAACAAAAGCACAACTATTTAGGAAGCTGGCTTCGGTGGCACACTCCTTCATCCCAGCACTTGGGAAACAGAAGCAGGCAGATGTTTGTGAGTTCAAGTCCATCCTGGCCTATATAGCCAGTTGCAGGCCAGCTAGAGCTACAGGGTGAGATCTTGTCTCAAAACCAAAAAAAAAAAAAGACAACAACAACAAAAACAGCTCAAAAACAAACTACAACTGTTAAAACACTTCATGGGCTGGAGTTGAAGAACATTGATATGTAGTGATAGTTGTTATTAGGAAGTCTGGTGGAGGATGTCAAAGCAGTACAAAGTAAGGTAAATGAAGATTTTTCTAAACCTACAGGTCGCGGATGAAGTTGGACTCAGCCAAAAAATTAATTAGGACATAGTCAGTGGTCGGAAAGAATTCTTTTTTGGCGTGGGTCTAAGCTAGCAGTTTGGATTTCTAACAAACAACAGTTGTGGTAGAACAGCTGTTACTTTACATCTGAGAATCTCTACAGAACAAACCCTGTGCCCCTGCCCTGGCTATTTTTCATTAACAAAGGTGGAGTTCCTAGAAGAGAAAGCAGTCAAGGGTGTTGGGATGGAGAAGGGTATTGAGCCTTGACAAGGAGATGCTTTAAAGCAGTTTGAGGAAGAGCATTCTGTAGGGAGGGGGTGTTTGAAGAGGCGACAGGAAGAGTCAAAGAAGAAGGCAAGAGAGGAGGGCAGCAGTGGGGAAACTGCCCTTGACAACAGGATGCACAAACAAATCCATGCAGCAAGGAAGGAGCCACCACGGTACATAGAACAATGGCTGACAGCATATGGGTTGCCTCATATGTTAGTCGTTGAATTGCCACAGCAAGCGTGCATTTTACAGGTAAGTAAAGTGAGGCACAGGACTAAAGTACTTAGTTACACAGCTAGTGAGGGGCAGAGCCCAAACTGAAGGCTAGCAGGTTCGAGGTTGCATTCACACTCTCAGTCACTATTCTGCACCATCTTTTCAAGCAGCATTTGGACAGGATTCCAGAGCCCATATTCTTTTTTTCGTTTTGTCTTCGTTACTATTATTCTGTGTTTCATGTACAAGAATCTGTCTTATGATGTACATTGATTCCCTTGGAATTCCTTCTTGACCAGAGGCTAACTTTGCTTTTTTTTTTTTTTTAAGATTGGCCAGTGGAGAACAATTGTTATCTCTATGTTCCTGAGCTAATTTTACAATCCAACCTTGATTACTAGGCAAGTGGATACTTTTGATGCTCTCTGTGTTTTACTTGTCAGCACCTATTAACCTTGCAGAAGCCCAGAGAGTGCGGGAGGAGATAACAAAGGATGATTTAATGAGCTTCTGCCTACCTATGAAGAACAGAACTCTTTGGCCTAAATACACCAACTATTCCAGGGTACCTTCTAGAATAGATGAGATAAGACTGAAGCATTGAACTAGAGTGTTCTAAAGACTGGATCACAAAGGCAAATAAACACAGTATAAAAGGAAACTAGAAGATTTGGCTAATGCTTGGTTTTCAGAGGCACAAATCATTGTAGGTCCCCACCTATTTCCACAGAATATATTAACTCCACAACCCATCGCCGCCATAGACAAGAAGTTCTGAATCCTTAGATGGCTGAGTTCCAGTCAGCTAGACTTCCAGGATGACAATGTTTTTTTTTTTCTTTTTTTGCACATCTAAAACTTGTCTTCTTTGTTTTATTTTCCCAACTTTATGACCAGATGGCTGCTTATCTGGACTAACTACTGGTTTCCAAGGAGACTCTAGCCATGCTTCATCCCATCATTGTGGCCTTTATCTGTAGCCATAATTTGAGAATACAGTTAGAAAATAACACAACACCATGGTCATGTAAAATGTATATATGGCGAGGTAGAGGCTTTTGCTAACATCTTCCAGTATTTGGATTCCTTTCTTTCCCTTTTCCATTTCATTTTTTTTCCTTTTTGAGATAAGGCCTCATGTGTGAATAGCCTCAATTCACTATGTAGCCAAGGATGACTTTGGACATCTGATCCTCCCATCTCTACCTCCTGAGTGCTGGGTTTACAGTTGTGTGCTATTACACCCAATTTATAAGGTGCTGGGGATCAAACCCAGGGTAAGCAGGCATTCTACTGACTGAATTACATCCAGAGCCCTTATCTTTTGCAGTAGGGCTAATTCCCACACCTTTCCCATGCCTAGCATCCCTAGTTACAGATGGGCCAAAGCACTGATTGAAGCTATACTTAGTATTATTCCAGTAGATTGCCTTTAGGCCAAAGCATTGCTGTGTTCTGGGATCTATCAGCTTTACTTTAATTTAGTGTGATATTTGTTCCTTGACTTCAAGCTTTGTTAAGCTATATTTGCTAGTGTATGAGCTAATTAAAAAATTACACATATTTATTTGTGTGTTCGTATTTGTGTGTGTGCACGCCTGTGTACTGTAAGTACATGTGGAGGTCAAAGGACAACTGAATCAATTCTTTCCTACCAAATGGGAACTGGAGATTGGATTTAGGTTCTCAGGATTGGCTGGAGGTCTTTACCTGCTAGCCCATTTGTCCAGCTCATGAGCTAAAATTTTGATGTGTAAAACTATCATTTAGTTGATATTATCCTTTGGTTTTCTTTTTTTCTTTTCTTTTCTTTTCTTTTCTTTTCTTTTTTTAAACCGTCATTGGGTTTTGAAACCATGACCATATTTGTGACATGGAATGAACCAGGTACATCCCGTGTTTTTCTCTGATTTCTTCTTTGAAGTTTTGAAATTACTTATTCTTAGTTTTAGGTACCCTGTGTGACAAGTTCCTTTGTTTCTCGGCGATTAATTTATTCAGATTGTCTACTTACATCATGATTTTTGTATTTTGTAAAATAAAGTATCCATTGCAGTGTATTTTAAAAATTTATTAGCATACAATTGTGAATAGTATTTCCTTCCTATTAAAATTTTTGTTTATACTGGCTGCTACATCTTCTTTCCCCATTTCTAATTTTTATGTGTGTTTTTCTTACATAGGTTTTCTGGAGTTTAATCTATTTTATTAGTCTTTCAAACAACCAGCTATTGAATTTATTTATTAATTCTACTGTTTTTACATCCTCTGGTTTATTTACTTTTGCTTTTATCTTTATTATTTCCTTTCTCCTACTTTTCTTGTGCAATTTTTTGCTCTTTTTCGAAAAACCACTAAGCTCAATGTCTAGCTTGGTTCCAGGCCTTAAATTTTAATAAGGAGAGGTAAAGACCACGTAGTTGTGAAAAGCCCCTTTTTTTCTGAGCTACTTAGATATTGGAGGAAGTGGAAGGTAGTCTGAAGGCAGGCAGAGTAAGGCTGAGAATGTTTCTTAACAATAAGCCCCAGGAGACAGCATTTTGCAGAGTGCTTCTCCACAAAGGGGCAGTAAGGAGTCAGGAGTGCTGTGAAATGTGCGCGCCTTTTAAGCAGCGGCGGGGGTGGGGGTGAGGGGACTCCTCTCCGAAGCCAGGCTGCTGCAGCCTCCTGAAATTCTTGCTCCCTTGTTTGGTCTTTCTGAAGCTTGCTTTCCTTTCTGTTTGCCATAGTTTAGCAAGTCCAACTACCCAGACTGTGATTTTAGCGAAGCTAAATTTGCCTTCCAGGGCTGAAGCAGAAAAGCCTGTTAGGTTTCAGCTCAAGCTGGGACGTCTGTGTTGTCCTTGTCACTACTATTCATTCCCTACTCTCATCAGACTCAAAAGTTTGGGGAGCCAAGGCCCAAGGCACAGGCACACATTGTCTCAAGGCCCCAGGAGGAGTTGATGGAGAGGGCTCCATGCTGAAACTGTTCCCGAGCTGTGTGGGGAGGAAGAGGTGGGGGAAATGGTAAAATATGAGGGTCGGCTGCAAAGGAAAAGACTCCCAGGAGAAGAAGAAGCAGATGCCTGGAAGGTTCATCCCTCCCCCACACACACACCCCTCCCCCCGAAAGCCCTGATCTGTACATTCCCCCTGGAAAATGGATTTCCCACCACACTGGTTCTTTCTCATAAATCAGTAGGGGGCAGCAGTCCGGGTCCTCAGCGTAGGTACGTTCGTATGGTGAGGCCCTTTGTGCTCCGACAGGCTCTCATACTATCCTTCACTTCCTGACAAACCCTCCCCCAACTTTGTACTTTCTAGCGCCCCCCCCAGCCCCACCCCTGGCGCCTGAAACGTACTTCTTTTAACTTTCCTCGTGGTTGGCCTTCTCATCATGTAGTTCTTACTATCTTTGCCACCACTTTGGTCTCTAATCAAATGAATTGTCCCTTCGTCAGGAAATCTTTCCTGATTACTTTGGCCTAACAAAGCAGGGCTCCTCCGGACTCCAAGGTAATTTGCTGTTCTGTTTGGAGTGTGTGTGTGCTGTGGGAATGGAGCCCAGAGCCTCATGCAACTAAGTACACACTCTACACTGATCTATGCCCCAACCCCATGAAACTACTCTTGATTTCATTTTTCTTTTTACATTGATTTTTAAATCAATTTTTTATATTAAAAAAATTGTGCCTATAGCTATGGAGTATGCTTGAACTCGCCTTTAAGACCAGCACTTGGGAGGCAGAGGCAAGTGGATCTCTGTGAATTTGAGGCCAGCCTGGTCTGCACAGCCAGTTCCAGGATGGCCAGGACTACATAGAGAGGCCTAGTCTCAAAAGAACAACAAAAAAAAGACAAAGAAAAAAATTGTTCATTGGGTGGTGGTGGTGGTGGGTACCCTAAAGTGCACTTGTGGAGATCAGAGGACAACTTGAGGTAACAAGTTCTGTCCTTCCACCTATGAGTCCCAGGGCTTAAACTCAAGTCATCAGGCTTGGTGGGAAGTGTCTTTACCCACTGAGCCATCTCGCCAGACACTTGTGATCCGATCTCTCTCTCTTTTTTTGCTTCCCCCCCCCCAGCATAAAAACTATGTGTTTCACTTATTTGTCTCCTTTACCTAGATATAAGCTGCGCTAGTCTAGGTTTTAATTTCCTTGTTCACTGCTTTATAACAGTGTTTAACACAGAGCACACACTCAAGAAAAACTGTTTTGAAAGAATGAATGAATCGATATGGCAATCATCTGCGGTAGGTGCTTGTGCTACAAACCCACTGGAAGTCCATAGTTCTGTAAGAGTGAAGGATAAGTGACTGAATAATTAGAGAATGTACAGCATATATCCCTCGCTACTATAGGTGCTGGCTTTATGTTCATGAGTTGCGTGTGTTTGGGTGATTGCTTAGTCTCTCCGTGGCTCAGTTTCCTCATTGTGAAATGAGAATAGTTCGTGGAGCGTAGTAAACATCACTCGAGACAGCATATATAAAGGTGGGTGCTATGTTCAGTAAATGTTTAGTCTACCTGAAAACCTGGTGCTGGCTATGGAGTATACTGCAACTCTAAACTGGTTTGTTACAGCCACTTGCCTTTTATGAGGCTGCTCTGACCGAGAGAAGCTCATGTTTAGAAGCATCTGCAGCATGATTTGCTAAAATGAAGCCCACTTAGATAGCCGAAGCCTGGCTGATGGAGCCAGAAAAGTGCTTCTCTAAATAAGGTGCTGCCTTTTACTTTTCCATTCCAACTTACTAAACCAGGCCAGTTGGGGTGAATTAATTCAGGCCATTAAATGCTGATAAATGCACAGGCACTAATCGCTAATATTTCAATCAAATGTCAAGACAGGACTGATTAACAGAAAATTCAGAAACTTCTAGCTGATGAGAGCTGTGTTCCTCATTCCTTCTAATGTAAGACATCATTTTAATTTTTTTTGTTTATTTCACCCCAGCTAATGCCATCTTGCTAATGTCTTAAGGGAGAAAGTCCTAGTTCGTATGGTGCCGTTTTGTGTTAATTTGAGAGAAATGTATTTTTAATGCATTTGTCATGCTCTTGCCTTGCCTTCATAATTACGAGACTAATTAAACATATACTTGTAAGCAATCAGTGTCAGAGCTGAAGGGGATTGTAGGGATTACTCAGGTGAACCCTTCCTTTTGCAGAGAAGAAACAGACTTCTCATTTTGCTTGCGGACATATGGCTCGAAGAAAGCAGTATTTACAAAGTTGAGTGTAATAGTGAAGCTGCTTGGTCTGCTCCCAATCAAGCCTGCACTTTCCTTTCCTGGGCTCCTCATGTTCCCATTTCATTAATTCAGCAAAGTAATTGAGTCCCTGCCCATACACTCGCTCTGCTAGATACTGGATTTGCTCAGTGTGTGCGCATGGTCCCAAAGGTTTGTCAGCTGAAGGTCTAGGAGGGAAAAAAACAGACAACAAAGCCATAGGGAGAAGTTCAGGCTATTGAGGGAGCACCTAGGAAGCTGCTGACCCTGGAGTGGGTGGGATGAGTCACAGGAGAGGGTAGTCATCAAAGGCTTGTGGGAGGAAACCTTATTCTTCATCAAAACTAGAGAGCTGAATCAGGTCTGGGAGAAAGTCTTGCCTGTAGGGGTGGAGGAGACTTAGGACAGATAGAGGGGATGCCATGTGCAAAGGCATGGCAGTGAAAGAGAACATGACATGGCCATAAAAAGGGAAAAATACATACCACAGCAAGGAGAAACTCTGAATACAGGATGCTCAGTGCAAGAAGACACAAAAGACCACAGAATGTGACTTCATTTAAAAAATCCATGAAAACGGAAAATAGATCAGTGACTACCTGGGGCTAAGGGTTATGAGGCATCTTCTAATATACTAAACACCATTTGATTGTGCAGTTACAAAAAAAATGGTATGGCATAGAAACTACAAGATAGAAGGGCCGTGGGAGGAAGGATTAAGCTTAGAGATAATACTACTACCAACATTGTAGAGCACTATTTTGACTACTGTGCATATTAACTTCATCTTCAAAACGACCCTACAAAATAAGTATTGCAAATGTTTTTACTGATGAGAAAACCGAGGTACAAGGAGCATCTTTAGCTCAAAGTTATACAATCACTAACTGGTAAGTCTGGGATTTAGAAGCCAGCCAGTCAGTCTCCTTTGAATTTTATCATCGCAGCCTCTTGGGAAAGCAAGATCTGATCTGAAGACCTTTGGAGATCTTGTTGGAGTTTTTTTCCCCCCTTTGAACACTTTTGAAGAGTTTTAAACACAGGTAAAGAGACCAGATTTGTAATGAAAAAAAGATCAACTGTGGGATACACGTGAGAACAAATGGGCACTGGTTCATGCAGTAAGGAGTCATCCTGTGGGTGTGATTACCTCTGATTACAGAGAGGTACAGAGAAAGAAAGCCGGAATGCAGTCACTGAGTCCGAAGAAGCTTGATCTTTTCTCTTTTAGAACTGCTCTCACTGCCTGAGTTTTCTACTTGAGTTCTTCTCTGCTCAAGCCAGTTACCTTCTCAAGCCTTTCACTCAGCCTTAATTTAAGAACTGGACACTTTCGTCCCTTTATCCCTAAAGCTGTATTTTGTTTTAAGGATTTTTATTTTTTGCCTATGATGACTAAAATGGGAAAAAAAAGATAATTAAAAAAAAATCAGATCCTGTAAGTGATTTAACACTTCTAGAAATCTGATAATACGTTTTCTCGTTGAGACTATTTCATAGCTTGTACTTTGTTAACCATTTTCTGCAAGTATTTTATGACAGAAAGGATTCCATAATTAAACAGGTCTCTTTGCTATCTGACTTCCTGCAGCCTTCAATACTCTATTGTGCACTGAAAATGCATCTTTGGGTGCACTGAGTATGGACTAGGTCAGAACTACCTGACTATGAGGCCCTTTTATTGAGAAACATGTATGGGAACAGTTTTCCACAGAAAGCAATGGGAACTTATACTCACATGCATAATTTCCAGCACTCTTTTCAGGGGTTCAAACACAGTTAAGCACTCTCTTGTTAATTCCTATTGGTGGTGTTCATGTGCCTTCATCACCTCTTCAAACCCCACACCACCTTCCTCTTCTCATCATTCTGAGATGGAGGTGCATATAGGAATGAACTGAAAAGAGAAAGCCCATCTAGGAAGCCATCACACAAATTCAGATCCATTCATTTATTTATCCACTCATCCATTCATCCAAGGATTTACTGAATGGCTACTATGTGCTAGATACTGTGCTATATGATATATAATGATACTATATCATTGAATTTAACAGCAGTGCACACATATTATCACTGATGGATGCCAAACAATAAACAAATAGACAGTAATAGAAAATAAAGTGATATTAGCTATGGATGGATGGTAGAGAACTTTTGAAACATGCATGAAGTCCTGGGTTCAAATTTTAGTACCATATAAACCAGTCATGGTGGCATATGACTCTAATCTCAGCACTTGGGAAGTAGAGGCAGGAGGATCAGGAGATCAAGTTCATTCTCAGCTACATAACAAGTTCGAGGCCAACTGGAGCTATATGAGTCCCTGCCTTTGAAACAAAAAACAAAGCCAGATGGTGGCGGCACACACCTTTAATCCCAGAACAACAGAGGAAGAAGTGAGTTAGGTCAGCCTGGTCTACAGAGTAAATTCTATGGTAGCCAGAGATACAACAGAGAAACCCTGTCTCAAAAAACAAAAAAAGAAAGAAAAAAAAAAGACCTCTTAAATCAAGTAAGGTAGAGGAAGGAATTGAATAGCTAACCCCCCAGAGATAAGTTTAAGACTAGGAAAGGAAATTCAAGTTTTATAAACCTGAAGTAAAAACCCAGTCTAGAGTTTATCATCATTGCCTCTTTTTAAAAAAAATGTATCTCTGTTTATGTGTATATGTGTCTCTGTGTGTATGCCATGTGTGTAGAGTTGTCCTCATAGACCAATAGAGGACAACATGATTCTCTGAAACTAGAGTTACAGGCTGCTGTGAACCTTCTGATATAGGAACCAAACACTGGTCCTCTGCAAGAGCATCTCTCTAGCCCCACCAGATTTTTAAGTATTACATTTACTTATGTAGTGTGTGTGTGTGTATTCATGTGCACACAAAGGCACATGTTCATGTGCACATGGATTGTTCATGTGCCACAAAAGCATATGGAGTGGTCATGGACAACTTTTGAGAGTCGGTTCTATCAAGTGGGGCTCAGGGATGAGCTCAGGTCATCAAAAACTTAGTACTAAGCACCTTTACTTGCTGACTCAACTCCCCAACCAATCACTAGATCTTTTTGTTTAAAAAATTTCCTCAGAGGCTGGGCTGTGGTTGCACAGACCTTTCATCCCAGCACTCAGGAAGCAGAGGCAGGCAGATCTCTGTGAGTTCGAGGTCAGCCTGGTCTACAGAGCGAGTTCCAGGACAGTCAGGGCTACAACAGAGACACCCTGTCTCAAAAACAAAACAAAACAAAAGGCCCACAGAAGCTTTAGACAGCTGTTTCTCTATATGTTCCCTGGGTGAGGATACCAGGAAAAGGGAAGAATATTCTGACGTGTATAAGAGAGGTAGTTTTAGACCCTTAAAATGACACATGTTGAATACTAATATCTTGTCTAGTTTTGTAGTTTTCAAAATGCAGTCCCATCGATGACTGGATTTATTGCCTCCATTACATAGAAAAGGAAATTGAGGTTCAGAGACTGACTGGCTGAACATTGCATCTCTGCTTAATGGTTGGGCTGGGATTTGAATTCAAGTCTTTAGCCAGCAGAACATCTACACATTGCCACGTAATTGCTGTATTTTTGATTCTCATGCTCATGAACATGTCTGGATTATTCTTGTGTGGGGATATGGAGGGGGGTGGAGAAGAGTCGATGAGAGGAGGTTGGGGTAATGATTAACTCTCCTTAGGGGAAAAATGGACCCTGTTAATGTTTTTGGATTGAATGAAAGAGTTTTCAGGGCAAGGGCCAAGTAGTGATTAGATCTTTTTCCTCCCAAGTAATCCCCATTCAAGGCTGCATGCATTGGAATCCGGAGGGGGAGGAACTGTGAAGCAACAAACCCTGTCTCTCTCCAAAGTAGTCAGACTCTTTGAACTAGAGAATGTGGATGGCCCTCGTGCAAAGGTTTGCATCTTCAGCTTAAGCAGATGTGCTGACGCTGAAGCAGCCTCAGAGGAGGCGCTGAGAAAAACAAGTGACCAAAGACCACGCATCCCAAAGGTTGGCAGGCATACTGATGATCCAGTTTGCAACCTGCTTGCCTCCCCATCATTTCTGGTCACTTTTTGTTTAGCACTTCATTTTGAGCAACCCTGAAATGCTTATGACATTTCCTGTCCCTCCCACCTTTCTGTGACATTTCTCACCATCGTGACAACGTAGCATGCAGTCCACTCCACTCAGAACGCCTAATTTGCACATATCCATCAGAATCTGTGGAGCTCTTACTTGGTATCTGAAACTAAGCTAAATGTTTTAAATGTGATGCCTCCTTTAATTCTTGTTTTGATGTTCTGAGGTAGCCACTGTTGCTCTCATCTTACACACTCATGAACTGGGAACTGACTCGGTATTTGAGTCAAATATTTCTGATTCTAGAGTGCGGCCACTAATGTTTGTTTGGGTGCTCTGAAAATAAGAACCCAAGATGAGATTCAATATAGGATCACCAGTGTGAAAAGAAATGGGGAGGAAGCCAGCAAGGGCTAGGATGGAAAGCTGACTCTCAGAAAAGCAGAGAGTTTGGGTGAGACCACGTTAGAAATGTCATGCAGTCTCAGAAAAGCTTCAGAAGACCTAGTCCTTGGGCCAGAGTCCCAATCTCCTCACAGCAGGCCTGCCTTCCTTCCCTGCTGTGCTCAGCCCTTGGCTAGAAGCTGGACTCAGGCAGTGCAGCCTTGTGCAAACACAGGAAATGTGCTCCTGAAATCAGTGAGGGGAGGCCAAAAGATGCTGCTAGCCTTCCTGCTACCACAGGTCAGTCCTCACATCGGAGAAGAATGGGGCCCAAAATATCTCTCTAAACGGCTGAGGTCCGGGCACCCTGCTGGAGTTGGAGGCCCACAAGGTGCAGTCTCCCAGCTGCTTCAGTTTCTCCCTCTTAGTGCCTTCTGCCAGTAAGCTTCTCCTGCTTCCCAGCTTCTCTTGCCTATACCCCTTCCATTAGAGGCCCCTCCTCTCCTGCCTTCCTCCTTCTGCATGCATCAGTCCATTATAGCACTTACCCTACTGCATTACCAGTGCACGTGAAGTTGCCTATGTTCCTGTATTGATTCTGAGAAGCTTGAAGATGGGAGCTATGCCTGGCTTTTTGCAACACTTGCACCTGTCTTAGAATGGGCACAATGTTGATTAAATGAATGAAGGTGAGAGAAGGCACATGAGGAAGTCTGGTAGCCAGTGTAAGTGGATGACAGACTGTTGCTCACCTCCTTCCGAATTATCTGCCTTAGTGTTTCCCATACCTCTCTGCTTAACATCTACCCTCAAAGTAAGCGCCTTCCTGGATATTTGACCTGAAAACCCCTTAGGGACTCGGATTCAACATATCCATGTTCAAATGCAGGTCTTCCCCAAATCTGATTTTCTCCCTGTGGTCCCGTGTCCATGAATGGTCCTGTAATTTATCATATTTTTGAATTAGAAAATCAAGCCTCATGTACTTTCTTTGTCCCCAACATCTTGGAACCACTAACGCCAAAAGATTTGACTTTTCCTAATACATTTCAGACTTTCCTTCTTGGTCGTGTTCCCATGGCCACATCCCAGACACTGTCTCCCATCACTTGTGGGTAAGAGTCTCTCTCCTACGTGAGCACCCTGTTTCTAGCCTTGCAATACAGTCTTTTCAGGTTTACACTCTGACTGCTGCCATTGCAAAATTCCTAACATACATCCAAGGATATTAGCCTCTGACTTGAAATCCTTCAAGGATTTCTGATGATCCTCTGGATAAAGTCCAAACTTCTTATCACAGCACACATGACTTTCATAACCTGGACCTTGCTTGCCTTTCCAATCTCATTTCCCTTCCCTTACACATACCTTTGACTCTAAGTATTTCTCAACTGCAATCGCTTTTTTTTCTTCCCCTCTGGAAAACATCTGGCAATGTCTGTAGACATTTCTGATTGCCACACCTCCAGAGAGGAAAGTCTATTGGCATTTGCTGAGCAGAATTCGTGGATACTGCTACAAAATACACTGTAATACAGCCTCTGACAACAAATGATTATCCAGACTAAAATGCCAGCAGTATCTGTATCAACTGTCTGTTCTTGAAAGCCTTATGTTAGTTTTACCTGCCTGTGCTTAAAATATGCTTGGAATGCCTTTCTCTTCTTTTCTTTTTTTTCAACTGGCTGACTCCCAGTTGCCCTTTAAAACTCCATTGCATTCTTACCTCTTCTGTGGAGACTTCCATGACACTCTGTCTAAATTAGCTGTCCCAACACAGCTCTCATACCACTTATCGGATGGCACTGCAATTATTTTGTCTGTTTCTTGTAGAGCCTGGTCTCATTGATATCAGAGACATTGTTCTTGACACATGGTACCCATTTCAGAAAATACGAATTACATGTTCCGAACCTTAGACCCCAAGAGGAGTAGAAATCGGTGATCACCATTACTGTTACCTTGGATCTTTCTTTAGGAAGATGTCTGAACTAGTTTTGTAATGTTGGATCACTCAATGAATCTGAAGTTGATCTACAACATTTTATTGGCTATTTACTATGTTCCAGGCACTGAGCTAGACACCAAGAAACCAGCAGTGGTGAGCAGGCACAGTCTCTGCCTCGAAGAACCCAGAAGAGTTGCAAGTTCTACTCACTGGACTGAAATCTAGTTAGTAAAAGTAGCTCACCTTAGGGATCTCAGTTAAGAGTCTGGAAAGAAAATCTATTAGGAAGTTAGATTGCTCCCTTGTCTGATTTGACTTGGTTGCAGTAAATTGACCAGCTTGCAAATCCTTGGTGTAACAGGAATATCCTCCCCCTGAACAATACAAGGTGGCCAAACTGGCTTTATTTCTGGCCTTTCCTCTCCAGCCATAAGGAAGACTCTGCCTGCAAATTAGAAAGAAGGTTACTGATCTGATAAGCTACAAGGTAAGTGACCACTGAGTTCCTTAATTGACTTTGTATAAATAAAAGGAAAACGGATTCCCTATTTCAACAGTTGCCCCACATCACCGGAGCTAGGGCAGCAGTCGAATAATGAGAAGCTTACTACTGCATAGTCAACATTTACAGACATAGTTAACATTAACTATGTGCCAAGCAAAGCATGGGCCTGCTATCTTCCCCTTCCCAAGACACTGAAATTCCAACTGCAAATGGGTACATCTCTCCATTTTCTTAAGGTGCTCCAACAATATTTATACAACGAATCCTAGTAGTTTTAGACTGAACCAGTACAAGGAAAAGGCTTATTCTGACCATAATTGTAAAAATGCTATGGGACAGATACATTATTAAACTGTAATACAGGGAGCTAATGGGAGAGACAGTGTTCTTCAGATGCCCAGAGAAATTTACAGCCAAGATTACTGTAGGAATTAGTGTAGACTCTTTCAGTAGCAGAGGATTCCATTCACTTCATTCCTCTACTCATGTCATTGAGCACCTACTGTGCACCAGTTATGAAGGTTCTAGAGATACAGCAGTAGAGTGGCTTCGCTGAGGCTTGATTCCAATCTAGTGGAAACACCCAATGGAGATGAAACTCTCCTGGGTAAATAGCCAGTGAATAAATGTAAATATCTTTTCATAGCAGAGATGTGTACTGTGCTTGTGTTCTGCCCTCTGAGGAAGGACTGTTGAGTAGAGATGTGAGGTTTCTTTACAGATTCTGCAACTCTGATGGGGATGTGTAATAGATGGATATAGCAAATCATTGAAGAAACCACTCTGACCCTTAGGTGCCGTTTTGAGTTTTCCCCTCAATACCTATTTTTGCCTTTCAGGATTTTAAGGCTATAAATAGAGTCATTCTGGTTCCTGGGGTCCATAATTAAGCTCCTCTGTTTGCATGTTCAGATCTTGAGGGTGCCCCTTGGGCATTTGGAGAGCATTTAGCCCACTCAGCAGCCTCTGCAACAGAAGCCAAAGTGGCAGCAGGAGTGCATTCCATAGAAGCAGCTCTATTCCTAGAGCTCATAATTAGAACGTGTTAACTGCATCCTCTTTGCGTCTGGTACACAGCAATTCAAGGGTGACAGAGGAGGACTGGAAATGGGATCCATAAAAATGGTATTCTATCGGGAAAGGCGAGACGTTGGTCTTGATTCTCTTGTGCCCATTGGAAACCAGAATGTTTTCTGCCTGGGTAGTAGATACCTATGGTAACCATGAAATTCTCAGAGTGAGGCATTACACGTAAAACATTCACCAAAGTTCCCAAGGAACTTCAAACATGACAGCTTTCATCATCATCATCATCATCATCATCATCATCATCATCATCATCATCAGTAGCTTTGTTTTAGAGCGTGAGGTATTATAACTAAGAGTTCAAGGGTCAGGAATAGAATCTGGTTATATCACTAATTAGTCATAGGCTTTGGGCAATGCCTTATTGTTAAGGCATTGTTAACTTATTGTTAAGGATGGGATGACTCACAGAATGATAACCAGCTGAGTCTTTGGTGGTATGGATTAAGGAGAAGGAGAGGAAGGAATCGGGAGTAAAGCAAATTGGAACTAAAATGGGAACAATTCTGCTGCATAGTGTTACTGGATATTCAGATCCATTCCTATCTGTGCTGTGCCACTGGAGGCTGACCTTTATGGATTGTATTAATGAGCTCCCTTGCATCCTGACTTCTGGTTGTGTTTGGCACCAACTGAAGATGGGAGGGTGGGAAGAGAGTCAAGCTCGAGTATTTATTTATTCCCCAGGCTGTCTAATGATAGGCTGAGTATTGGTGTCAGCTGTGCCCCTTGACTGAAACCCATAGGTCTTATAAAGCTACAGTCTTCATGCTGTTCCCTTCCCTTGCCCTTCAAGCCTTAGAGCACAGTGACAATTCCTGCTTAATTATCTCCAAAGCATTGCCTTAACTCTTGTGGTGTTCCTACACTTCACTCACCTGTAAATGGCTCCTGAATGAAATCCTTTGCAGATTACACAGCTTGAGTGTAGCACAGTGCCTGGAACATGGTAGATGCTAAGTAAAGATTATTGAAGAGAATAACAATTATCAGTTTTGATTAAGATAGCTGAATGATCCAAAATGCATAGGTGAAGTGGTATAAGATGGACCATCAGAGGTTCTAGTAGGTGGGACAGTACCAGAGGAGCAGGGTAGGATTTGGGGATAACAGGCTCGAATCAGAAGAAGTCTGGCAAAACGGAATGAAGATGGTAACTAAGACCCCAGTCACTGATTAGATTTCAAGGTAGGGCCTAAGTAGAAGTATTTAAGGCTGGACAAAAACTCAAACTGAGAGTTCACCTTGACCACTGGGATTCTGAGTAGGAAAGAGCACTTGTTAACCTGAGGCCTTGGATCTATTGAACAGGGATCAAGGATTCTAACTTGAATTGGCTAACATAGTTTATGGATCCTTAAGGATTCATTTGTGTAATGTTATTTAGCCATTGATACTGATTTTGGCACTCACCAAACAATCCTTAGGACCTAACTCAGTTTCCACCATCTTATGTGGAGAATAAAGTGGTTAAGAGCTATAATTTTCTATATAAAACAACGAGAAAGTATTCACCGGGTGCAGCATTAAGAACAAGGCCATTAGAATCAAAGGAACTATTGTGAAAATCCTGACTTGTGCTGGTTGCGGTAATGCACACTTGTAATTTCAGCACTTAGAAGGCAGAGGTAGGAGGATCAGGGAGTTCAAGGCCATCCTTGACTACATAGTCAGTTTGAGGCCAGTCTGGACTGCATAAGACCCTGTCTCAAAGAAACAAAACAAACCAGGTGGTGGTGGCGCACACCTTTAATCCCAGCACTCAGAAGGCAGAGGCAGGCAGATCTCTGTGAGTTCAAGGCCAGCCTGGTCTACAGAGTGAGTTCCAGGACAGCCAGAGTTACAGCAGAGAAACTTTGTCTTGAGAAAAGTAAAGAAAGGAAACAAAACAAAACAACAGAGTACCTGGGTTGCAGCCCAGGTTGGTAGCATTACAGAGCCCTGTATTTGATCCCTAGCACCACATAACTAGTTGTGGTGGGGTGCGTGCACACCTGCAATCCCAGAACCTGGGAGGTAGAGACACAGATCAGAAGTTCAAAGTCATCCTTGACTACATAGTGTGTTGAAGGCCAGTCTTGGCAACGTGAGACTTTGTCTCAAAAAAAAAAAAAAAAAAAAGAGAAAAAGAAAAGAAAAAAAAAAGGAACCATTTTCAGAAAGGAAGGAAGAAATGATGGAAGAAATAAATAAATCTAGATTTGACTAGTTTGGTCAAGTCATAAACTTGCTTTTTATAAAGGAAAGTGGTTATAATACCTTTCTTACCATGTTGCTATAAGTGTTAAATGAGATGATTCACATAAAGTACTTAAGACCATTTCTTGCCATGTAGTAAATGTATATAGTAAACACATTTTAGTTTACTGCTTATGTAGTACTTAGCTTTCAGATTCATCATGGATCAATCCTACTGGAGTGTGCTTAGCCCTAGAGAAACATGTAACAGAAGTTTCTAAATCTGCAAAATTGAAAATATACACAAATGGCAACATCTGCGTGCCCCTACCAAAGGCATCGCTTCTCTCGGTTCTGAGCCAATCATTAGCATTGCCAAGTGAGAGCAGTTCTCTCCCTCCGGGCTGTGCTAGTCTTTGGCCCATTCTTTTGCCCCATTCTTTTGCATCCTACTGGATGATGCACCTCATAGAGCAGAGCACAAGAATAGGGGACTCAGAAATGCTTGTTGACATTTTTTGTTCCTTTCAATTTGCACACACCCTTCCAGGAACTCAGTGTCTTCTGAAGCATAAATTAGTCACTTCATTCAGGATGTTAGAGCACCTGTGTTTCTCTTCTGGTCCCAGTCCTTATTTCTTCCATTCCTGGACACCTGCCTTCTGCTCTGAACAAGTGTTGGAAAGCAAATATGGTAGAAATAAATACCGTTCAAACACCGCCTACCCTGCAGGGAGCCCATAAAAGGGGAAGGTCCTTCTAAATTGGAGATCTGTTTATTTTGCAATTAACAAAAGGTCAGGAGGCCTGGCACAGAATCCAAGTGTGACTCTGCTGTGTTAGCAAGAATTGTGAGGTTTGAAAGTTATTGCTAGGGATTTGGAATTTTTATTATGAATTCCAGGAAGCCAAGTTTTCTGGACAATATGTGAATTGTAGCAAAGTATTCTGCCATCCTTTGACCCAAAGTTAGTTCCGTTGTAGTGATATAACAAGGTCAATAGGTCATGGGAGTTCCACTGGGTTACCTTGAAATGACCCCCTTTGAGGATGTAACAGATTATTAATCAGGAGCCATATCAAGGAGCTATGGCTAGGGAGGAGCGAGCTTTCAACCTGTGATTTAGGAGCTGGGAATTTACAGTTCTCTTTCTTCTGCAGGGCTCTAAATTGGCTTGACATTTGTTTAGCTGTTGCTCTTTTTTGCCACAGGGAATTGTGGGATATCATCTATTCAAAGAGGGGGAACATTGTTGAGTACTTAACTGTGTGCAGGTTCTGAGCAAGGGTAACGAATATACAAAAACGAGTAAGACTCTGCCCCCAAGGCCCTTAAAACGCAGTGGAGGGTGCTGACATGAAAATTGAGAAATGCAGTCAGCTGTTATGGGTGACACAGGTAATACGTGCAGGGCACCGAGAAACCTTGGAGGAAGGAGTTACTGACAGTGGCGAGGGGAAAATGTTTCATAATTAAGATAACATATTTCAGTTGTATAAGTAAAAAAATTCGCTTGAGCAGGGAAGATATTCTCTTCAGATGCATTCACACTTCTTTCGGCACGGAGTCATGGCATCTGCATGTCTTGTAGACTTCTGCTTCTTGCATGTACTTGTGCTTTGAACTTCTGTTCTGTGGTCTTCATTGAAAGATTGTTCAATCTAAGAGTCTTCTGTTGGATTATTTAAGGTCTTTTAAGTATAGGATGGAATTCTTTATTGTGTCACTAGTCACAATAGTCTGGAAACAGGCGAGGCGTCCACTGTGGGGTGAATGGGTGAAGACAATGAAATTATGTCCTGTATTACAGGACAGTGGACAGAACTGGAAATCATTTCATTAGGTGAAATAAGCCAAACTCAGAAAGACAAATATCACATGTTTTTTTTTTCATCTAAATGTTTCTTAAAAGACATGAAAATAGAAAATGTCATCATGAAGCCATCACTTTTTACATTTAAAATATATGAGTAAAAGAAAAAAGAGCATCCATCTCACTGAATTCACCTTGGAAGCTGAAGTGTTTCTGCTTGTCTCTCCCTCAGTGTGTGTGTGTGTGTGTGTGTGTGTATAAAATATATATTATATAATATGTATATATATAATATAATATATATTATGTAATATATATATACATACACATTTGTTTGCTTGAACAATAAAACATATCTGTTACTTATACACATCTCAAAATGGAGACTTTTTACTAGATTTTCCTTTTTTTTTCTTTTGCAGTGTTGGGGACACAACCCAGCACACAAGTGCTCTGTTTCTCTGTAGCTCACTTATGACTTCAGCCCTCTCACGAACTTGGAGAGCTTACTTCATGAGACACATGCTAGGGGGTAAGAAAACATTTGTCTCCAAAACACAGTTCAGAACAGTTTTCCTCTTAGCATCAAACTGCTTGAGACTCCTTTCACATTTTTCCTCTGTTGTGATCCAGGCAAGCCCATATAACCACTGCCTTGACGTTCTTCTATTGAGAATCAGAACCCAAGCAGCATGTCTGTTCTGTTTTTTATTCCTGAGGTTCTTAAGATCCTTGTAGACAACAGAGATGATTCCTCTAATGAGGAAAGCAAGCACAGCTATCACTTGGTGTGTTGTATACGTATTTGTATACATATGTGTCAGTGTATGCCCGTGATGCTAGAGACTTGCTTGTAGGCTCCAAACTTGCTGTCGTAGAACACTCTAACTGCTACGTATATACTAGAATCCCCGTATGATGGACTTCATGATGTCTTAGATCTGATGTGCTGCTCTTTAGCTAATTAGAAAAATCATACTGTCATTTAAATATTCATCTTCCATATATACCTCAAATAGCTTGTCACTTATTTTTTTGAGCATATGGGTTATAGTTTGATGATCTTGGAAAGTAATATTGAAAAGTTGCACATCAGCTAAAGAATGAAATATGAAGTATAACCACCATGCTGTACATTTATGTCTCCACAAATCATTCATGTGATATCTGAACATTTTTATTCTTTGATCATTGTCTTTCTGTTTTTCTCCCTCTTAGCTCCTGGTAATTATTATTCAATTATCTGTTTCTTGAAGTTAGACCATTTTAGATCTCACATGTAAGTGAGAAATTATACAGCATTTATCATTTTATTTCACTTAGCACAAACTTCTCCAGGTGTATTTACACTGTTGCAAATGGAAGGGCTTTTCTTCTTTTTTAGAGCTGAATAATATTCCATTATCTTCATATACTTCATATTTTCTTATCCACTCACCCACTGATGGACAACTTAATCATTTTCACATCGTGGCTATTATTTGTAATATCACAATGAACATGAGGGTGCAGACATCTTTTTGAGATGCTGATTTCATTTACAAGATAATTCCAAATTATCCCATTCATGAGTATTTATGCTGCAGGTTTAAAAATCAATGCAAGCAAATTAAATTTAACATTAGCTGAATAATGACTTGCATGAAACTAAAGGAGTTAGTCTAAGAAAAAAATAGTAAAGCTGTTTGGCACTAGACCAGAGAGTCATTGAGCATTCTTTCCATGCAACTTCCTAGTGAGGGCCAAGGTAAATTATAAGTCCAAGAAATTGTCACCTATTTATCCTAACAGTAAAAGATGTCAGAGAACGGGGAGGTAAGGAGGAAGGGGTCCCTTTTTGTCTTTCCCGTTTACTACTTAAAAATCGACACCAGCAAACTCCCATCAACTTGGATTAATGGAGGATGGGGGCAGGCAGACCAATCTGAATTAGTGACAGGTTGGAATTCTGGAATGTTTTAAAACATGCCCTTTTATTAGTTGAAGTCTATGTGTACCATAACTCACACTAACTGCTCACAGTGGTTCCCAAGAGAGATCCTCAGAGACTTGCTTTCATGAATAGATAAGACCCATTTGTTATTAGCAGTATCCATTGACTCATAAACAATGTGCTAGAATCCTTAGAAACAGTTTGCTCTGTTAAGACAGAAATGCATTTGTGATGTGGTTTACAGAATTTTGTCCAGAAAACTCCTCTTCCTGGAGAGTACAAAGCGATCTCTCTCTTTAGAATCTCACAGTAGGTGGTACCCGAGGGATTGAAGTGTGACTGCACAGGTCCATTCAGGAGTCTGTTAAGAAATACATACATGTGGAAATGGGAGTATACCTGTGGTCCCACACCAAGCCTTCTGGTCACAAGTATGGAGGACATCACTTACAGAGGCCAGGTAGTGCTAATGTAGAGAATGGTTTTTTTGGCCCTGCATTGCTTGATCGATAGACCATTCCTCTAGTATCTAAGTATGGACTTACGTATTAATATCCTTTGCCTCAAAAGTTAGGCTTTGTGGATCATGTCTATAATCTCAGCTTGGCAGAGGCAGTTACAGGGGATCACTATGAAGTAAGTTCAAGACCCATTTGGTCTACATAGTAAGTTCCATGCCAACTAGGACTACAGGATTAGACTGTCTCAAAAGACACAAAGTGTGTGTGTGCGTGTGTGTGTGTGTGTGTGTGTGTGTGTGTGTGTGTGTGTGTGTGTGTATGATATATGTGCACCTCTCTAACTTCTTTCACTTGGGTATGGATGCAGGAAATTAATCTTGGTTGTTTTACTTGTGTTCCCTCTACTCCATTGCTTTTTCTCCCATCTTAGGGCCCATTAAAGAAGGACCTTGCCCCTTCTAGGATCAGTTGCCTGCTTCTACAGAAATGTGAAGGATCCTAGTCCATGGGGCTGGAGAGACTGCTCACTGGTTAAGAGAACTTGTTGCTCCTGCAAAATACCTGGGTTTGCTTCTGAGCACCCACACGATGGTTCACAACCATCCATAACTTCAGTTCTAGGCAATCTGATGCCCTTTTCTTGAGCTTCCTGTGCATCAGACATGCACAGGCATACATGCAGGCAAAGACTCATACACTCATACATAAATGAATCTTAATTGTTTTAAAAGTCATATATCTGAAATTAAAAAAAAAATCCTAATTCTTCAAGGCTCGAAAAAATAAAATAAAATGTTGGGATATGTGGCTCCCAGTCACATCCACTGTCCCCCTCCCTCCACCCCAAAACACATTCACCTTTGCACTGTTAGGGAATGTCAATAGCCAGCTGTCTCTCCAGATCTAGGCGGAATGTTTGTGTTCTCTTGTCTTTATGGCCTTGACATGCCTGGCCACATCATGAAGGGTCTGTATTACAATGTAAACTCAAGCAAATGCTTTGTGTTTCTTTGTCTTTGTGTAATTCTCACAAAAGAGTGTTGAATAAGCATTTAAAATTTTAACAGTGGCAAAATTCAAGGTAAGATTTACAAATTCATCCTGATCATGTACAGCACAGCACAGTACTGCTAAGTACAGGCACCAGTCTGTGTTGGTGGTATAGTGGTGAGCATAGCTGCCTTTCAAGTACAGGTACCAGTGTTTTGCAACTGATATTTTAATCTTGCAAAAATGAAGTGCTCTATTATATTCTACCTCCCCATTCTTTCTTCTTTCCAGTCACTAGTAACCTCCATTTTACTCTCTCCTTCTCTCTCTCTCTGTCTCTCTCTCTCTGTCTCTCTCTGTCTCTCTCTCTCTCTGTGAATTTGACTACTGTAGGTATATCAGGGAAACGGAATCATGTAGCATTTGCTTTCTTTGTGTGACTGGCTTATTTCATCCAGCATAATGTCCTCTAGATCCACCAATGCTCTAGCAGATCGCAGAATGTTCTGTATTTTAAAATGTTTCACGAAATCTGTGAGTGTGTGCGTGCATGTGTGTGTGTGTGTGAGAGAGTATGTGCATGCCATGGTGGCTGGGTGTAGGTCAGAGAGTGAACTGTTGCCCCAGCTCCGATCATCAGGCTTTGGCGGCAAGCCCCTTTATTTACTCAGCCACTTTATCCGCCCCAGAGTTTTCTTAATTAAAAAAAAAAACAAGTAAATATTGCATTGTATGCACTTCAGTTTGCTTTTCCATTCACCAGCCAATAGACTGTTGGGGTTATTATATGTTTTGGCTTTTGTGAATAGTGTTGTTGGCCTACAAATATACCTGTTTCACTTTCTGCTTTTAGCTCTCTTGACTATACATGTGCAGAGTGGAATTGCTGGCATTTTTATTCTGTTTTAAATGAGACTTAGATTGAGAAATAAACTAGATATGTTACTGATTGTGGAGGAATCTCCCATTCCCCCAACTATCTGATGAGTACCTACCAAGTGCTTAGTGCTTCTATCTGATAGGACTTCAGACCCTGCTTATCCTGTTTTCCTCTCACAAGAATGTGACATCTCCTGAGATAGAGACTTTGTTATTTCTTCTTTGCTATGGGATTCCCAGAAGCTCCAAGGATAATATCTGGCATTCATTCATTCCTTTGTTTAGCCAATCATTATCGAGTCCCTACTGAGAAGCAGGTATAAACTGATCCTGAAAGTGATCAAGGAAGTCAGTTAAGAAATCACTGTTTTCTGTCTGTTTGGTTCACAGACTGAGTTGACAAAAGGAAGCAATAAGGTCTTTCTCAATCATTGTGTGCCTTATCAGCTAAACATTGGTGGCCTCTTTGCTTGCAAAGGGCACGGGGGTGAATTTCGGCCTGGGAAAGATCAGTAGAGGCAGACGTTTTTCTCCAAGGGATCTTGGATAGAAAACTGCTCAGTAATACTGCAGTCATTTTTAATTAGGAGGGCAGAAAGCAGTGCCTGATTATCCAGATCAACTGCTTATCTTAATAGGCTGCAATCAAGTCTTGCCTGAAAACCTTTTTTTTTTTTTTTAATTTTGCATTTTTCACTTTTTTGCCTGAAATCTCAGTGAGAAGGTAGGATGACACTGTTCCCAAGCAGTGCGTGCAGATGAGGGGAACTCAAGAAACTAACTTAAGGATTTCCCAGAACTCAGTTGATCTCAATTCAACAAGGCAGCATCGTATTTACAGACTATTCTCAGAGCTCTCCGGTCTTCCCAAATGTGCACATTCGTTATTCGTTTAACAACACCCACTTAAGTCACCTCTTTTAAACTAACATGAGATATGCTAGTGAAGAAATTTGGCAGACTAGGGGGCTGGCAGGGAACTCTCTAGGGGGCCTTCCAGTTAAACCCTCAAAGGCAATTTACAGCCCCTTGCTGGCTCCCTGCATGCCATGTCTCTTCTGCCGGGAGATTTGCTTGTCTTTCTACTTTAAAAACAGCACCAGGTCTTCCACATCTGAGGGCTCCTTTCACCTTGAGCCTAGCCTGTACATCTATTCTCTTGCTGTCACCCCAAACAACGTTGAGACCACAAAGGGATAAAGTCACCACTGTGGAGAACAGCTATACACTTCACAGACTTCTGTAATCAATGTCCTCGCTTCTTTTCCTTGAAGGTACCCAGAAGCCCCAGAGGTTTCCTGTTCTCTTTTATCTGTGAGGGTGGCAGTCCTTGCTTATAGGATAAGGCTACACTAATTAGCCTAGCATTCAAGGCCCTCTATAAGCATACTAAGGTCTACCACTCCATTATTATCTCCCACTCGTTTTCCAGTCTACACAAACTGTCTGCTCCCATCAAATGGTCTACTAATTGTTCCCCCCCAAAAAACTATTTTCATTCCTGTTTCCTGGCCTTTGTTCACATTAATTCCCTCAGGCTCTCTATCCTTTCTTCTGGGGCTTGGAGTCTTACCTTTTGTGACCACCCCAAGCCCTTGGAGCAGAATTGCTCCCTTCCTTGGAATTCCAATAACCTTTCTAGTTTGCAGCCACTTCTCTGGATTTAACACACAAAGGTACATGTGTGTGCATGTGTGCCTAAAGTCAGACAATTTCCTTACATCTCTTAGCCTTACACGGTGCCATGCACTCAGTAGGTATTCAACAAACATTTATTTTTAATGATGTCACGTTCCTGAAGCCTGTTATTTCTTTCTCTGGGTAATATTTCCTAATGTGAATGAAGTGTTGCTGAGACTTGCTCATGTGTTTTAAAAAGATGAGGATGAGATGACTCAGTGGCAAGATCTACTAGCATCTTGAAAATACTTGCACTATCCTAGCAACACACGTGTAACAAGGGGGAAGGAGCCAAATCAGGCTTAAGAGTAAAGAAGGAGAGATTTTTAGGATTTTAGGCAGGTTGCTCTCTCTCTCTGTCTCTGTCTCTGTCTCCCCTGTGTATGTGTCTGTCTCTTCCTCCCTCTCTCCCCTTCCCCCCTTTGGTCTGTTGCGCACCCCTCCCCCTTCTTTCTTCTGTCAAGGTGATTAAACACCGGAATCAGCTACAGGGGGAGATTATTGAGAAAATTCGGAGAGGTAGACAATTTATTCATTCATTCAAAGGAAAACTGAGAGTCGAAGTAAAGAAGGGGGGGCGGGAGAGTTAAGTATGAGTGATTTGGCATCCATCCACATAAAACAGACGAAAGTGGATAAATATATTCTCTCTCTCTCTCTCTCTCTCTCTCTCTCTCTCTCTCTCTCTCTCAGTCTTTGCACTTTTTGGTTTCTTAACTCTACCCTACCCCAACAACCACCAGCCTTGTGGTGGTTAGGGTTCTTTCAGTGTGTTGTACAGCTATCAAGGAGACCAGTAAAAAAATTTTTAAAAGGCCGCAGATGTTTGTCCTTGTGAAGAAAGGACTGGGGCAGTTACTGAGTGACTGTTTTTCTGTTAATGTGGATGTATCTTCAGCTGCAAGAAGACACAAACAGGCTGACAGCTTAGCTCTGATGTACTTCACCCAAAGGAATGCTGGGGTGAGGGGTGGGGAGGACCTGCTAGCTCACTGGTAGTAGAGAAAAAATAGACTCCCAAGTGGAAGGACAGGGAGTAAAAGAGTAAAAAAGAAGTAGTAAAAGTCACTAAAGTGAAAACAAGTGTTAGGGACACGGCATCTACGCAGGAAGCACGTGTAGAACATGGCGATTTTTCTTGGAGAAAACTGTAGAAAACGTGGCATAGAATACTTCAGTTCCAGAAACACTTAATATCAGACTGCTCATTTATAAAATGATTGTAGGAGCTGGGTTTGGCGGCGTATACCTGGAGTCTTAGCTACTTTAGGAGGCTGAGGTAAGGGAAGTGCTTCAACTCAGGAATTCCAGGCCAGCTTGGACGGCACAGTAAATCAATCTCTCTCTCTCTCTCTTTCTCAAGTTCAATTAAAAAACATTTACAAAAGAATCATATGCATCTAATAAGAGGTCTCTGTACTTCCAACGAATGCTTAAGATCAAGCTGGATGAGGAAGAACTCTCCTGTAAGGTAAAATGACTTTTGCTTTTGGTACAGAAACAGAACAAAATAATTTTGCTTGCGAGACAATTTCTAGAGAAGAAAGAAGGATGGAGTGATAACACTGAAAATTTGAACTTAAGGAAAAAAAATGCTCCTCTTAGTCCTCAAATCATTTAAGATACCATAGTTAAAATGCAAATAACTAAAATTCATTGAGTGCTTACTGTCTGCTTGGAAATGTAAACACCCATGCGCACACATGCATATTTACTCATTTCACACAATGATCACAAGAGATCGAAACTACTGTTGTTACTTCGGTTTTACAGATGAGGAAAGTGACGGTCAGATTAGTTAAGCTAGGAAAAGATGGGTCTGAAATCCAAGTGTAGGCTTGCTGTTCTTTCAATGTACTGCTCACAAACACTGAACTAAAACAACAAACTAAGGAATAACAACAAAACAGAAAGTACAGCAAAAGGAAGACATTTAAAGAACGGGGAAGCAAAGCAAGAAAATGCTAAACTTGGAATGGAGTCCCATGCCTTGTTTTCAAGTGGGCCCTGGTGCTCCTTTCCTGGCACACTCAAGTTGGAATGATGAGGAGACTGGCCCCTGTGTAAGAATGACATGCAAATTCGTGAAGCCATCTGTATTTTTTTTTCTGTTAAGACAAATCTATGAAAAAAATATACATGTAGTACAGGCTGGGGAATATAACAAATATGAAGTAGAGGCTCTGAATTCTATCCCCAGCACCACACACACACACACAACACACACACTTTAAGAAAGGAGTCACATATTTGACTCTGAGTTTTCCACAGCAAAAGCAAAAAAAGTAAGATGTTGGATTCAGGGAGACATATAATAAAAGCAAAACTTTTTTTTAGGCAAAGCAATCATTTCTGGTAGAATTTTCTTAGACAGATGTCTCTTGTGGATCACTAAAATTGAAAGTTTTTCCCCCCAAAGGATTTCACTATTTACTATTTTGTTTTAAAAATGGGAAAGCAAATGTTTTAAAAAGAAAAGCATTTAAACATGGATTATAATACTATTCCATTGTACATATGTTTTGCAGTTTGTAGTTTTAAAGCAATCATTTAAAGAAACCGTAGATTTTAGAGTTTCTATTTTTTTTTTTTTTTTAGCTCTTAAAGAAAAGAATGGCTATCCCTCTGGCTTCGATGCCTGTAGGCAAGAGCGGGCTTAAGGGGGCCCCTTCCAACTCCGGGGCTGTGATTCTATACTTCTGAGCTGTGCAAACACTTCTACCTGGGGCAGCTTAACTAGTCTTAAACCTAAAGACTTAGCCACAGCATGGCCATGAATACTTCCATTGTAGGAATCCTTTCTGATAAAATAAATGTTTGAAAAACACACGCACACACAATAAAATTAAAGGTCCACAACATTTGGGATTAAGACACACCCGAGAAAGACATTCCCGGAAACAAAAGTTGCACTTAGTAAATGCTTGTCGCTTGGGATAGAGAGTCAGCGCTTAGGCATCATTCATTTTAACTAGGGGCCTTTGCTAAAGTCCTTTGTGTCTCAGATGTCAAAGAAATCTTTTCTAAGGGGGACATCAGCACCACCTCAGGGGCGATGTTTTAAGCCTAATGTGAAAAACTTACGTGATTAACGTGGTCCAATGTCCTTTAAGACAAAGCATTGCGAGTACAGATAAAATTCTTTTCAGGAGGAGGACCCCCCTCAGCTATTTTTTCCTCTTAAATTGTCCCTTAGTAATGCAACCCAAGAAAAGAACACTTCCATTTTGGAAGTAGGGCTGAGGAAGGTAAACTGAGGGAGACATCACTGTGCAGTTAACGCGGATCCAACTCATTATAGTTTGAATCAAATGGCTCCAAGGAGGCTTCCTTGATGTATGCAATGAAAGTGAAACTCACAAAACACGAGCATCAGATTAACACCACTGTATACCTTTAAGAAATGTTGGGTGGAGAGAGCTAGTACAATCTCTTTTTACCTGTTAAGTCTGAATCTTTGGCTTTTGGGTTGGTGTGGCATGCCCAGGAAAAGGACGCATTAGAGGTTTCTTTAAGAAAGGGCTGATTTGCTTGCCTGTTCAAAGAGAGGCATGGTGATGCCTCTGTCAACTCAAAGACTTCATTCTTACTGCAGAAGGTGTCATTCTCTGGAGTACTTGATGGACTGCTGCTCTAACAGGTTTCCCCCTTTATAAACAGAGTCCAGCCGCTTTGGCCTTATCTACTTGATTTGAAAATAGCTCATCAATTTAATAGCATTCAGGTTGTTTATGCACACACAAGGCCCTTTGAAAAGAACCCTTTTCATGTCGCCAAACAGGCATTTTGAAATCAACTAATTGGATGGTTGTCTGAATTCAACTCGTTGTTTTAAAAATAACCAGTTGTTCCACTGAATTACATTTTTTTACCCCCAAGCCAATTGGTGTGTGTAGACAGAGTTTGAGTCAATCCAGATGGCTGGCTGCATTTTTGACTTGAACTGACTGGATGTTTTGTGGTCAGATATATACAGCTCTTGATAGCCACTGGGGAAATGGAGTAGAAGGGAAGGAAGGTGTAGGAAAGTTAGGAGAAATTATATCAACAAAAGTTTCCATCTTGAGTGCTGTGGATCCAGACATTTTCTGCAATCAATCCTCTCTCCCCTTCAAAACACATGTATACTTGCACACACACACACGCACGTACACACACACACCACACATGCACGCATACACGCACGCATGCGTGCACACACACATAGTTAAGAAAACAGAAATAAAGTAATAACATCCCTCCCAGCTGGCTCTGCTCACGGCTGTGGGTCTTTTCTTTCTTTCTTTCTCTCCATGAATTTCTTCACTGCCTGGGTGGCCTACGGAGGGATTCTGGCAATTGGGCTTCATTGCTTTAGCTCCCTCTCAGGCTGACTTTTCCTTCCTGTGGGGAGTGCTCCTTTGAGGGGGCTCAGGCGGGAAGAAGAGGGCTGCATTCAGACCTGTACCCCTTAATTCCAAGCATGAGGCTGGACCCTGGCCCGTAGAACCACTTTTCTCCAGCACAGCTGGGGATTTCCTGTAACTGACTAGCTCTACCCAGACATGACTGCTAGGTTTTGAGAAATCTCAAGTTTTGTAGCATCGGGACTCCCCATAATTAGCTGTCACATTCTGCTAGCCAGATGCTTTCCAAGGCTACTTCTTGTGGACTTCCTGTTGAATTTCTTTGTTTTACCTTACAGGAGAATAAGGAGGAAAGCAGGACAGGGACAGCGTCCTCCTTGAAACACTTACACTTACGCTTTCCCCTAACAAGGAAGAAAGACCTGTGTAACTACTGGAACCTAAACTGTGAGGAGTGCAATTTCCAAAATGTCGGCCACGTTTTTATCCACAGCAAATTCTGCCTGAAGTGCCTGACCCAAACTCTACTACCCACGTTGTACCTTTTCTGTCTGTGCAAAGGTCATTGGTTTTGTTGAAGCGAACAGCACAAGAAACAGTCTTATACTGTCCCCAACTTTTCTCTCTCGTCTAGTAAATCTCAAATTGGCATGTTTTTCATAACATGTCATTTTTCCTGCCTGCCTCTTTAAGGTGAGTATTGATTCCCTCAAGCTTTCCAAAGACATCTGGATAACATTCAAATGTTTTTGCCTATGACATTTAGGTTTTAAAGCACTGCCACATGGGCCGGTTGGGATTCATTCTCTCCCTTTTATTTCAGATTTAAGGTATAGCCCAGTCTTCACTGCTGACTACTAAGTTACCTTGGGATCGTTGCTTTATTTCTCTGAATTGCACAGGCTTTCTCATCAATATCATTGGGTAATAATCCAAGCTTATCTGGTCTGTCTCATTGGGCTGTTGGAAAGGGCAGTATGAATAATTCTAAGGGAGTTCTTTGTGGGGAGTATAGAGTCTTAAACAGGAAACGAAGATTTGACTGGTATAGTGAAGTAGTCCTATAAACTTGGTCCTTTCCTGTCAGATCTAAGTTTCTTGTTAGGCTCTCAGATCATGCTATGAACTACAGTTACTTTAATCCCCAGGTCTGCTGGGTTCTTGTTATTGTAGATACACTCCTGCAAAAGAGTAACTTCTAAATAAGAAAGGGCTGTGGATGAATATGCATTTTTTGCTGTGGTAGGAATTGAACCCAGGGCTCCACGTGGTGAGTTCTTTATCACTGAGTTACTTTCCCAGCCCTTGAACTAGTTTTGAGAATCAAAAGTGATACTGTATTATTAGTATAAAGAAAAGAAAGCTGGCAGGATTGATTTTTTTTTAAAAAACTACCTACAATATGGTGAATGTGTTAAAGAATATCTGTCACATTTTACATTCTGAGGTGAGAAACACAGATCTTCTCTCTAGGCTTCTGAATCGTGGCTAGGCTTCAGGTGTAAGTGCTATTGTGTTCACAGAAAGATACTCTGCTAATCTTTGCACCTCGGGGTCAAAAACTGCCCATTTCTGTGAAAATCCACCAAAGGACAATAGGCAGTTCCATCATTCATTCTTTGATCTTTCCCTTGAACGGGCTCAGCGTTTTCCATCACTGAATGATATAGGGCATTTGATAAGCCCCATATGGTTTACAAGCACCCTGATTCCTGCTTTACATTATCATCTTGTCTGGCTGCTCTCATGTGATTAAATGACCTTTTTTTTTTTGCCATAGGAGCAGTTACACAGTGGAAGGTGAACTTTCTTGTCCATATGTGGAATAAATGTTACCCTGCCACACATAGAATATTAACTGAGAGCCTGGCATTGTTTCCAGTTGTCAAAAAAAATATCATTGGCCTTTTTCCTCTGAAGAAGAATCACTGCACTGCCTAGCCTTAAACAGAGGAAAAGGAAAGTAAACATGACATGATATTTCCATAAAGCAGTAAATTAGAAATGCTATGAGAACATGCAAACACGACTGCGAAGTTTAAAACTGAGCTAAATCTTGCTGCAATCTCAAGATTGAAGCACCCCCCCCCTTTTCCAGAAGTGAATTTGAGCTCCAGTAGTTACATCTAGGAAATATGAGCCATTACTAAGGCTGGGAATTGAGAGAGAGGCCAAAATACAGGCTGGAAATCTCATTGTAATTGGGGAGACCAAACAACAGAGGTTCAACCCTGGGAAATGGAAAGGCAAATGGGTGTTTGAAAACTCCTGGGTCTGTGGCAGGTCTCTTGCTGAACACAGCTTAGCCCACCCTCTACCCTCCACCGGCCTGCTTTGAAAGGGAGGCTGAAGGAAGACGGAGTTACTAGTCAGACTGGACAATTAGAGGAGACCCTCTGAGAGTATACTCCTTCAAACTTACAAATCTGAAACCGCTTACTGGTTGGATATTCCCTAAAACTGCCACTGGGGCAAATCTGACAGTGAACTCACAAGTGAAAATTCAAGATCCGATTATGCCTGATTACCCTGGTGGCTAAAAGTAGATATGGCTGAGGAGCAGGAGAACATGAATTTGGCCCTCATCTCTGAACCACCAAGGCTTACTACATGACTGTTCAATAACTGTGTGTAAGGACTAGTTAATGAAAAGAAAAATAGTAATGCTTATGAAAACAAACCTAGCTTGGATAGCTTTCCAAAGTACTAGCCTTAAACCCTAATGTGAAAAGCGAAAATGTGCCGCACAGGTTATCTACTTATGTTCAGTCTTCTTAAAGACTTAAAAAACTTTAAAGACTTTATTTTTATTTTTACTTATGTATATTTATGTGTGTCTGAGTGTGAGTTTGTACATGTGAGAGCGGTGCCCCCAGAGGAGATTGAATCCTCTGGGATTGGTTGTGAGCCACCCAATGTGGGTGCTGGGAACCGAACTCTGGTCTTCTGCTAGAGCAGCAGTTAAGTGCTGATCTTAAATGCTGAGCCATTTCTCCAGTCCCTTAAAATCAATTTTCCTCTCAAGCCTGGACAAAGAACTATAGGCAACTAAGGAATGCTGAGCAAGAGAAGTAGTCTTCCCCAGGGAAGAGCACACCAATTCGTTATCCGGTGCCAATAGTCAGCCCTGAAAATGTATACATACAAGTAATATTGCAGAAACAAAAATTGAGTAAGTTATATTTATGTATTTAGGAGTGTGTATGTGTGTTGTGTGTGTGTATGTGTGTGTGTGTGTGTGTATAGCAACAGTTAAAGAAAAAAGAGACCATTAATATGAAGGAAAGCAAGGGTGATACATGGGAAGGTTTAAAAATGAATTTTTAAGGTTAGCAACAAGTAATGGATTTCGCTGTGGCATACTCCTAATACATGTTATTGTACTTTGTTCTTACTCATTCTCCCTCCCCACTGCCTTTCATAACACTACTCTAAAGGTTTGAAAGGCTATATTTGTATAGCTTACGGAGAAACTGAAATAATTTTATAGCAGACAGCAATAGACCTGCCACCTATATTCTATCATTTGTGCTACACTGTTCTCGAGCTATCACATGCCTTGTGGGTCTTCCATTCAGTGATCAGGGTTAAGTGTTTCTTTATTGTGGTAATAACACTAGACATAAGCACTGCTCTCTTAACAGAATTGTAAGTGTACAATACATTAGTGCTGAATATACATACAATGTTGTATATAGCTCTCCAGAGCTTGTTTATCTTGTTTGGCTAAAACTGTACCCTGTTTCTCCTTCCTTCTCAACTCTTGACAGCCATAGTTCTACTCTCATTTTAGATGTCTCGTGCAAGTGGACTCATGTGATATTTTATTATTATTTATTATTCATTTTTCCTTTATTACTATTTATTATTCTGTATTATTCTTTATTTTATGTAGCATAATGCCATTTAAGGTTCATCTCTGTTGTCACAAACAGCAATATTTCTTTTTTTCCTTTATCACATATATATTATTCTTCATGCACTAGTAGATACTACTCCAGGTTGTTTACCTAACGTTTCCCCTGAGAACAATGCTGTTCTAAACACGGGAATTCGTATATTGCTTTAGAATCCAGCTTTAAAAAAGAAACATGTCTTACTCAGTAGCCCCAGGCTGTCTCAAACTTGTGACTGATCCTCCTGCCTCAACTTCCCAAATGTTAACGGTACAGGCATGAACCACCATGCATGCCTCGCAGAATCAAACTTTTGATGCTTACGTATTTTAATTTTTTGAAAAACAAAATGTGTGCATTTATATGTGTGGCTATGTCTGTGTGAGTGTGTGTGAGGTTGAGTGTGTGTGTAACGGCAGCTCAGATGGAAGCCTGTCTTCAGGCTTCGAGATATTGGGATTATAAGTGCATGCCACAAGGCCTAGAGAATTCTTTTGGATAAACAACCACATATGGGTGATAGCTCTAGCTCTATTTTTAGTTGTGCCAAGAACTTCCATACTGTTTTTCATAGCTGCTGCACCAACAGCAGGGTGCAAGTCTCCAACTTCTCCACAACCCTACTAATTCCTGTTATCTTTAGAAAGTCAAGATTTTTTAATCCTTATTTTGTAAAGTGAAGGCTTAGCCAGATAAGGTCCTTTGCCTAAGATCCCCCAGCTAGTAAGTAACAGAGATGGAATTTGGACCCAGAATTCTGACTTTGAAAATTAGTCCCATTCCATAACATTGTCATGCCTCTTTTGATCAATGTGTTGCAACATAAGTTAAAGCAAGTCAACTGGAGGGTGAGTTGAAATTAACTAGGAGGTTGAAGTTGAAAGCAAAGGAAAAACTACCTTAGTCTTTGATTCCAGGATTGCAATCTGTAAAAGTAAATACAGGCAGCAGGAAGTGGATCTGTGCATTACACCTCACACATAAATAGAGAAAGAGAAATATCAGTATGTAGGATTTTTTAAAAAGAAATCCAGTTTTATGATGTGAAGCAGGGTCAGGACAGCTACAGCTCAATGTCTCCTCCATGCTATATAGTTACAACATCATTCAAAGACTGAATATGATTTAACAGAGCATCAAGGACAGGTTAGATTAGATTTCATGTACTGTGTTTACAGAAGCACAGAAACACACAATTCATTTGTGAAATATTTCCATAGAAGGGATTGACATAGGTTTTTCAATAAGGAAAACTAATAACCTTCTGAAGAGTTTACTGTCTTCATTTCCAAACACTTTAATAATCAGACCTCCACACAGAGACTTTTAGATAAACATGATCTATTACCTTTAGTACGTTACAATCTTAAAGAGCAAATATCAAAGCCTCAGTCATTTAAAAACTTTAATAGGTTAATTTAAAAATCTGTTGCAGGCCAGGAGGCATGATAGTGCATGCCTAAAAGCCTAGCATTTGGTAGGTAGAGGCAGGAGGATACCTAATTCCAGGCTACCCTGGGATTTGTAGTGAGTTTGAAACCAGCTGGAGTGAGGCTAAGTCTAAAAATAAAAATCTCTGATTTAGATTTCTGGTATGAGAAAGTACAATAGAAGTATGTCTATTCATAACCTCATTCTTTCAACACTGTTTACAACAAACTTACTCTCTTGCTCATTAGGAAATTATTGAGGTTTTTAATGTTGTTATGTAGCCCTTCAATTAAGAAAAACACTGATCCACTGACAAATATTTCCTGGGGATTCCCTGTGGAGTCACTGCTGAGTTTGTGTTATGAGGGATACATTTAGTCACGCACATTCAAAGATACGTATTGAGGTCCTACTACACTCTAGATACTGCTTCATATGCTCGATACAGATGTGTAGTATTCTGTCCCTCAAGGAGTTCTCAGGCATAGAAACACAGATGGCTAGAAGGCAGGAAGAACCTTAGAGAGAATGCAGCCTCCAATTTTCAATTTCCAGTTAAGGAATATGCGGTTCCTGATCCCAGGCTACCATGCTTAGGGGGAGAGAACATGGATTAGAAACCAATTCTTGTTACTTCTGCTCTTGTGATTACTCCAGTCTATTTGGGAAAACAGGATACTTTCTTACTACTTCAAAACAATATCAGACAAAAAGCTGCTGACAAACCATCTGGTGTTAACCATAACTTTAACAGGAGTTAGGGAAGGACTAGAGACATCCAATGGAGTGTAAATCTTGTGAGTAATGACATGCAATTTATTTATGGAAGGAGACTTGCTATGCTTCTGACAAGTAGTGAGGATGAATGAGATGAAGGCATTCCAAGGAAGCAGGCTTTCCCTCTGGATCTTATCATCTTGCTTTAAGGAGTTACTTTTTTGGTATACAGGCTAGGATTTCTTTCATTTATAGCAGAAAGTGTGATATAAATTATGGGAGAAATAATTGATAAAAATAAAATGTGGAGGCAAGGGAGTTCATCTTCTATTCATAATTTACAGCAAGATCTTCTGAAAAGTAAAATATCGTACAACCTATATTTCCTTTCTTCCTAGAATTTCTTGAAGAAAAGTGAGCCAAAGGGCATTATTCTTACATGATAATTGAGAAGAAAGATCTTTTAGAAACTTATCTTCAGGTAGACTACATATTATTAGGAAAGGTCTTTTTTTGTTGCATTGCAAAGTCAACAGGAATGCTAAAAATAAATAAATAAATAAATAAATAAATAAATAAATAAATAAATAAGGGTGTGGTCTTCTTTTGTAAAGTAAAACATCACAGGGCTTCATTAAAAAGCATTTATGAAATAATGACTATGGGCCAATGCTTTTAAACTACCTGTACTGGAGGATCATTTTATCCTTATTGCTTTTCCACCTGAGGTGAAGTAGTTTGGGAAAGTAGAATAAAAAGTTATACAAAACATGAGGGCATTTCAAACAACTATTAGAGTCATCGGTGGGGTGGCTTATCCCGTTCTCATAAGTGGCAGCAATATCAGCATACTATCAGCATTTCTCCACATTGATCAGGATGTGGTGGTACACAGCTACAGTCCCAGAAATTGGGAGGTTGAGGCAGGAGGATTGGGAGTTTGAAGTCAGCTTCGACTACACACTGAGTTTGAGGTCACCTGGACTCAAAAATAAAATAAAATGAAAATTTTGAAGTTTCTTACTGTGTACTCTCAACTCTCAACCTAAATGCATCACAGACTAGTAGCAACAGTGCACAAACCAGAACAAGTACTTTGAGTGCACTTTGGGTAGCACTGGATTAGAGGAAGAACAGAGAATAATTGTATGAATTTCTGTTCATCTGAAGTGCTCAAGTTACCTTGAAGATACAAAGTAAACATACATCTACTTCACTATGTGGCAAGCAGAGAGTTTCCCTCAAGTGTTGGCAGCAAATGGAGCCTGGTTGGGAGAAGTATGGAACCATTTGGAACTGCTCTTACCCTCATTTGGCTCCAGGTCTCAGTTACACTGGGTCTCAATAACACAGTTTCTAATGGGTAACCTTCATGAACACTAGAGTTAGGCCTGATGCTGAAGATGGCTTTGTCTCATAATATGCTGCTTAAAAAATTTATTATTGTGTTTGTGTGTGTATATATATATATATGTATACATATATATGTATATATGTGTATGTATGCGTGTATGTATATACATACACACACACATATATATACATACACACATACATATGTATGTGTGTATATATATATAAATAATAATATATAATATATATAAATATATATATATAAATATAATAATAATAATATATATAATATATATATTTATATACATATATATACACACACACACATACATACCTCAGCACAGGTATGGAGGCCAGAAACAACTTGTGAGAGTTGGTTCACTCTTTCTGTCATGCTGTTCTCAGGGAACAAACTTAAATTGTCAGGCTTGGAGGAAACTATCCTTACCTGCTGAATAATCTCACTGGACCCATGATATGCTCCTTTGGGATGGGAAAGATTATTGAAAGTATTTGTTGCTGTCTATGGTGAGGGCTACTGATGTCTTTCCATATATGTGTAGCAGGGACTAGGAAAAGACATGGAAGGGAGCAAACTTGGTAAGAAGTTAAGGTTTTAAATGCCAGATAGCTTATTGGAGAACCAGATTTTAGAGACTAAAGACCCAGGAAAAACGTACTGAAATTACTTGGAAATTCTATGAAACACACATTAAGATCCACATACTGCATTGCCTGAACCATTGTAAATTTTAGTCCACAGTAATTTAAAGCAAAATAAAGCACGTGGGAATTGCCATGTGGCACATAAAGCTATGCCTTGGGCATTACTAGTATTTGAACTTAAAGCTACCATGCTCTCAATTGCCAAACTATAAACCACTCAAATTTAAACACACACACACACTCCTATGTAGAAGACACAAAATGTTAGAAATACATACAGTATATCTGTCTAATTAAAAATCAATAGACTAAAAGCACAAAGAAATATGTTAGGAATCAAGATCAATATTCCTTTATGCAAACAAAGGCAGAATAGAGTAATTTTTATTTGTAGTCATCAACATGATGCCACAAATAAAGTTCTCAGTACTTTTCTTAAGACTTGGACGCTGACTTATAAGAGTCAGTATATTTTGTGGATTTAGTGAGGGCAGAGCATGGTCCCCAGTCGGAGGAGAGGCCATCCATCTACACAATGCAAGCATCTCAGTCACGTCTATTAATTTTCCATACACATGGAGCCAAATTCTGTCTAAGATTATTATGCAATTTTCAAAATGACTTTAAGTCTTTCAACTTACAAAGTTACCGTTTCCATTGCACTGGCCTGCTGGCTGGGATGGATGAATGAAACACTCTTTCCCAAAGGACTATAATTCATCCTCTGATCGTAGCTTATACATTTGGGAGAATTGGGATCAGTGTGCCTGGCGCCTCCCCTTCCCTCTGCCCCACAAAGGACTCATACACTGCAAGGGAAGAGGAGACAAAGTGGCTGTGTGCCATCTAGCTCAGAGGTGTGGCTCAGGAGGTGTTGACTGTGAGCAGCAACCAGCCTAACATATAAGCAACCGTCTACATGATGTGATTTCAGGTGCACCAAAAAAGGCCTCATTGCCCCTCAGTTTAAACACTCCCTTCCCACTGGCGGATGCCTGGAATTCCAGAGTTTTTAGAGCTCTGTTCCTTTGGTTTAAAGCTTTGATCCCTGTTGAAATACTTGTACCCCTGGGTGGGCAGTCCCATTATATCCTATCAACCAGATACCCAGAGATGAGATGAGTTTTAAAATTTCTTCCCTGACAGCAAGTTTGAGTGTGAGGTTAAGAGCAGAAGACACTGTGTACCTGAGAGGGATGGGGAGAGGAGACTGTCACCTGGGGCTGGGGGTGGGGGTGGGGGGAGCGAAAGGAACTAGGCCCAAGACAAATAATGTGTGCGTGTGTGGCCATGTGCGCGGCTGTGTATGCGTTCCTCCCATGGCGGCAGCTGTTGAACACCCTTTCTTAACCCTCTCCCAGAAACCTTGATTTATGCTGCTCTTGGAGCCATGGAGCCAGACTCTCCTCCCTGCTACAGCAAGATAATAGCTGCTGGCTACAGCTGGGAATTCTCGAATTCTTTCAAACTGGAGTCCAGGAGCAAAAGGTGAAGAAAAGTTCTTCTGGGCCTGCTGTGCTAGATAGCCTTCCCCTGGGGTCTAAAAAAAAGGGGGTCCAGCCATGCTATCTAAACACTTTCAACTGGGCCTGAGAGCACAGAGCCATGATTGTCAAAAGTGAACACTGTTTCAATCAGCATGTCCCTTTGTGTCTCCAACACTGATTATCTCTCTGCTTCACTTGCTGAAGAGTTCAGAAGAATCACTGACAAAAACTAGGAGGAGGAAGGGAGCTTGTCTTCGAGGTATGACAGTTACTTAAGTAAAAGAGAAAATAGTATTTTTGTCACACACACCCCCCCTCCCCGCACACCACACGTTTTCTGTTTATTGTTTTTGAGACAAGGTCTTACTGTACTTCCCTGGTTGGTCCTGAACACCTGGGCTCAGCCCATACTTCTACCTCAGCCTGTGGAGGGGCTGGGACTATGAGAATGTTCTATCTTTCCTGGCTAGGAACCTCAACCTTAATAATCACCCATCTCTGGAGCATGCAATATTGCAAATATAACAATGTAAGAGAGTCTGCACATTTGTGTATGAATTTCCTGCCTTTTAAAAAATTTTCTTGTTTTGTAGAGCAGGACCTTGTGTGTGCTGGGTCTGTGCTTTAGCACAATTCACATTCTCCAGCCCCTGGCTAAGGATTACCCTCAGTAAACTTTTTCAACACTGACTAAGCAGTGAGGACCGCTGCCTGTGACATTTCTAGAAGTGTTTCTGACGAAGCCTGTCCCACAACGTCCATTTCAGCGCCCGAAATTCCATTGTGAGAGTCATCACTTGGGGGACTGGAAGGTTAGAAGCCTTCGAGAGGCACTTATAAAAATGGAAGCACTCCTTTAGCAAGGCAAGTTTTTTTTTTTTTAAATCTTTTCCCTTAGCTTGGCTAAAAGCTCTGAAGTAGGTGCTTGGAGTGGGAGCAGAAACTTCTAGGCTAAAGAAGTAGTTCTCCAAATTTCAGGGCTAGCCTGTCTCTGACTTGCTCCAATCCTAGTCATCCACATACCACCTTACTCAGTTTGCTATATCTTTATATTTCCAATGCTATTTAACATTTTCTTCAAACTAGCTCATATTTTACTGAACTGCGTCCTTGGCTTTGTCTTGGCAAAACTCATGAGATGAATGCACCGATCATATGTAAGTTTGTAATCCGCTGAAATAAAGTATTTGACAATAAACCCAAGTTCATTGGTCCACTGCCTTGAATCCAGGGGTCCACACTTCACTCAGGAAATACTGCTTCAGTTCATACAAAGCGTGTTCCATGGAAAAAACACATATTAAAAAGAAGGCACAGTCACTTTTCTAGGTACTCAATATCTAGTAGTTGAAAACAACTGTTGCCTTTGTAGTTCGTTGCAAGAGCTCTGGAAGATCATGAATTTATGGGAGGTCATGTCTTCCTCCGCGAGGTCATGAAATTCAATCAATGCTTGCCTTCCAATCTGCCCTTTGGTCACAGGGCTCCACAGGTGGAACATATCAAACTCACCAGCCAAATTAGGACTCTTAATTGGTGTTTCTTTTAAAGTGGATATGTCATTTGTCAAATGTTCAATGCAGGCGCAGGCCTAGCCCCAGGCAAAATTATGAAGTAGGAGAAGAATGCCAGATACATAGGCGCCCTCAAATGTTTGTTGAAAAAAAAAAGGGGGTGAATAGTCCTCCATCCTTGACTCCTTCTCTTCCAAGCTCCACAGGATTAGCATGTACTTTAATTCTATCTCCTAAATATCTTGAGGACATTTTCCCCTTCCATAAGACCTCTGTAACAGGTCTTTATCATTTCTTGCCCGCATTAGTTTCACAGCCTCTTAACTGGTCTCCTTGCTTCCAGTCTTTTCCCTTCTTCAAACCATACTCTGAAACATCATTGTAGAGATCTTTTAATAAGACAAATATGATCATGTCACCCCTATGCTTACAGTTTCCCTAAGTGGTTCCCCAGACTCCTCTGCAGCCTTCCAGACTGCATAATCGGGCCCTTGCTTGCCTCTCCCTCCTGCCTTAGCTCTTTTAACTCCTCAGCCTGAAATCATTACTCGCACCTCCCACTCTCCAAATGGGCCATGCCAGGGCCTCTAGCCTTTGTTCACCCTGCTTCCTTGCCTGGGCACCCTTCCCCCAATCTTTTCTCACCTCAGCTCCTACTGGGCTTTCAAGTCCGAGTTTAGGCCATCAACTCTTCTGGGACACTTTCTCTGATCCATCTGCTCAATCCTTAGAACTCTGACTTACCACTTAACACATAATGTGTTAACATTTACTTTGTTGGCTCCCCATTAGATTTGTAAATCTCAGAGATCAGGTAATACAGGATAATTTTTATGTCTCTGTTTTCTGTTTGTATCCCACAAAGTCTGGCACATAGTAGGAATTCACATATTTGTTACTGAATGAACAAATGAAGCCCTGAATGAATGAATTTCCCAATGACCTTCATATTTCTTTGTCTTTCTTCTCAGCCCACAAGCTCCCCCCTCCCCCCTGCGCTTAGTTTATCTTTTTCTTAGTTAACTATTTCTCCAAGAATACTTCTATCTGGCAAATAAAAAAAAATAAAGGAAGAAAGAAAAAGAGCACAGTCAGAGAATAAGCTAGTTCACACTGAGGTATTAAAGTCATCTTAGAAGTACTACTATGTATAAAGCCAGGCTAAGGTTGTTCTCTCTGTGTGCACATGAGTGGAGTCACAAATAGAATCAACCCAATGGCATGATTCCTTCTTCGCAGCATAATTATATGCTTTTCCTTCTCAAAGAGCTATTTGATTCTCAAAGAAATTTATTTCTGATGGTGAGAATTAAGCAGGAGAAATGGGGATTGGCATCCAGAAGATGCCTGCAAATAAGTTTCTACTTCAGGTATGAAATGGACTATGGTTTAACGAATCAAATCTGTAAAATGATTTCCTAATGAATTACTCTCACCAGCTATATATACTTTGCTTTATGAGGGTCACCCGTGACTATCCTGCAGTCCATAGGGATATATATATATATATATATATATATATATATATATGTGTGTGTGTGTGTGTGTGTGTGTTTCTATTGAATCAGACCCAGCAAGCTACAAGAGCTTCCAGACCTTTAAGGCACAAAGATGAGCCAGACTGTGAAATCCGGAGATCCCCAGCTATTCCTGAACGTGACTATTTGTGGGTTGGCTCTGAGAGCTCTGCCAGAACTGCGTTAGGAAAAGGGTTCCCAGGAAGCCTTCTCAGAAAGCAGAATGAGGAGATGGATTTTGTGCTTAGGGAGCCTTGCGTGGGCTCTGGTGGACAGAATGAGCCAGATCTGGGTGGGAGAAGGCCTAGTGTTGAATCGGGTGTGTCTGCCTGTACCTAAACCGCGGACCTCCACCCCACTCCAAGGAAGGATGGAGAGCTTGCAGAAAGCCGAAAAGGAAAAGCCCTCCCGGCCTTAGGCCGATGGGAGGCGGGAAGGAGGAGTGAGGCTGGGGAACTTCTCCCAGAGCCAGTCAGAGGGGATGGCTGCTGGGAAGCCAATCAGCGTGCCCGAGCCTGCAGCCCCTCTGCAGTAGTTATGCCAGAGCGCCCAGTGTAGAGCGGCGGCGAGCGAGTGGCAGGGCAGGGCTGCCGGGAGGCACCGCACACGGTCCGCACCCTCCTCCCGCGCGTCCTTCCCGCCAGGTTTGGCCGCCCTCGTAACCTAGTCTCCCACCTACGCTCCCTGCCACACCCTGCATCCCGCAGGCCAGAAGCCACGCGACCCTGCCGACGTCCCCCAGGCAGCGCGCCTCGCCTCGCCCCGCCCCTTCCCTCCTCGCCACGCCCACAAGGCTCCTCCCCGAGCCTCCCCGCGCCGCCAAGCGGTTCCCGCCCTCGCCCAGCGCCCAGGTAGCTGCGAGGAAACTTTTGCAGCGGCTGGGTAGCGGCTCGTCTCTTGCTCCGCAGGGCCATTGCCAGACTTGCCGAGTCCCCGGGACCGCTCCAGCTCTTCTCGCCACTCTCTCGTGCTCTCCTCGCTCCCCCGAGAAGCAGGATGGCCGGGATCGTGCGCACCGCGTGCTTGCTGGTGGCGATGCTGCTCGGCTTGGGCTGCCTGGGACAGGCGCAGCCTCCGCCGCCCCAGACGCCACCTGTCACCAGGTCCGCTCTTTCTTCCAGAGACTGCAGCCCGGACTCAAATGGGTTCCGGAAACCCCTGTGCCAGGTGAGTAGGGGGTCCCTTGAGCGTTCCCCGCGGACAGTGGGAAGCCTAGGCGCGCGGGGTTGCTCTTCCCAGAGCGCGCTGGCCGGGAGGGGCCACGGCGGCCGAGCTCTCTGCCGCCGGGTACCTGGGAATGGTCGTTGTGCCCAGGGCCTGGCCCAGTCTACAGGGGGAGGGAAGCAGAGTATATGTGGACTCTGTCCACATGCCCCAGGCTCACGCTGCTGTCAGGAAATGTATAAGCTAGAGCGAGGAACAGCGGAGATCGCCTTTCTAGCGCCCATTTTTGGGGTGAGGGCGGGAAGGTGGGAGCTGGCTTCCCTAGTGTCCTCGCAAACCGGCTTCACAATGTGGAGACCGTGCCTTGGGAATTTCTCACCCTTACTCGCAGGTTCTGCCTTAGCTGGACCTGCAGCTCTGGCCATACTTTCTCCACTGTGTGTCCCCCCACGCCTTGCTTTCCCTAGTCCGGGTTCCCGAGGCTGGCCGGGCCCAAGTGCAGGCAAAGTTGAGCACAAATCTTTGAATCCGCAGGGGCGACTGAAGACACACTGAAGGAAACTTTCGAGTAGGAGGGTCCCCCAAAACGTTTAAGACTGAGCCTTTTCCTTCAAAACAGCTTCCCTTATCTAGGTTGGCAAAATCTCTTTAAAAATCGGCGGTGCTGGCCTGCGGAGCACGAGTCCAAAGACGATTTAACTCCTCCCCCTCCCAAATTCATCTGCCTTGACAGGCTGGACCCTGAAGAGGAGAAGATTTTAGGCAGAGGAAAGTTTCTGAGCGTCTGCCTTTTGTTCTGCACAATCAGATCGTTCTGTAAGGGCGTATTTTAATCTTAGCTGAGGGCTGCCGCTGTCAACAGATGAATATTAATGGCCTTATGTGATTGACTGTCCAGTGGTTGGGCTCTTTAACGCCTGCCTTAGAATCCAATCAGGACAAGTTGCTACATTAACAATAAGGGCAGGAAGAATAGGTTTCAAAAAGATTAATTTTTCAGAGGTGCGCTCTGAAGAAATCGGCCGACCATATTCGCACGCCATGAGACGTTTGTGGCCTCCGGGGTCTCTTTCCGAAGACTCCTGCGTCCAACCAGGCGCGCGTCCCGCGCTTGGGAGAGGTTAGGAGCAAGCTTCACCACAACTTGGCTGGTGGCTCTCAACAAGTCAGGGAGGGAGGCGGGCCAGATCGGATCGTTGGACCAAGTTGTGAATGTGGATGCGCGCCTCGTGGGCTCTGCCAGGGAGCGTTCACTGGCAGGAGGTTACCTAGGCAGCCAGCGCGCCCTCAGTCTTTTCTTTAGGTTGATGAAAAGAGCCTAGCGAGCCTGCTGTTTAGTTGCAAAGGTAATTGGTCACCCTTTTTTGGTGACTGAAATGCACTTGCGCATATGTTAAATATTGCCTTGCAGGATATCACTCTTAGGGGAGGGTAGAACTACCTCTTCCACTGTGAAATCTTAATAACGTACCACGTGGGCGTGTGCAAGAGCTGTAAGGGGTAACCTATGAATCAGTTCTACAGAGCTGAAACAACAGGCGAATCTCTCTCCCCTGGAAGTGCCATAGTAATTAG
>JAMJFZ010000920.1:0-137500 GCA_026225945.1 Cricetomys ansorgei
GGGGCTGTGGGGGCTGTGATGGCTGTGGGGCTGTGGGGCTGTGGGGGCTGTGGAGGCTGTGTGGGGAGGCTGTGGAGGCTTCTGTGGAAGGAAGAACACTGCGCAGAGGAGGAACAGAATGCGAGCGTTCTGGGCTAGGATGAGATTCAGGCGACAGAAGAGCTGCAGTGTAGTCTGGAGCGCAGGCCAGCCGAGCGGTGGCGTGGGCTGGGTGACCGCTGTTGCTAGCCAGTAGGGCCCTGCTGAGTGTGCAGCCAACACGCAGAAACTCACCCCTAATCCTTACAAACTCTCAAACATCAGGGTGAGCCGAGCAAGCAGGGCACGGAGGGTCTTGTCTTCGCAGCCAGGAAGAGGAGGAGGCCGAGCAAACCCCCGCGGGTGAACCAGGTTGGGGAGCCACAGCAGGTCAACACTACGCGCAGAAAGTGCAGAGAGAGAGCAAACTTTCAAAATCACGGAGGCCTTGGTCACTCGGGATTGGTGAGTATTCGGACTTTTGTCAAATAACCAAGGAAGAGAGAGGGGGTACGATGGAACTTCCTGGAGGGGGACCTGCGCCGGGGGCTTCAGCATGGGCTCCATCGTCTCCATTACCCCACGTGTACAAAGCCTGGCGAGGTGCTAACACCAGGTTGCAGGGGGCACCCCGCCTGCCCAGGTCCTGGCCCCCTCTCTTTCCACAGCTCATGTCCCCATGTTCCTGACACCTTCAAAGACACAGGGCTATAAATATAGGTGCCGTCGCAGAGAGCATCTGGCAGCCCGTGGAACAGGGTTTCCTCGTCCGTGGAACAGGGCTTCCTCGCCCAGGTTCTTGTAAATCTCCGCTAGTGACCCATCCGGATCTGCGGGATCCGGTGCTGGTTTGAGCTGAGCTCTATCAGCCACTTGTCACCCAAGAGTTTGCGCGAGATTTGATCAGACTCGCACAAAGCCAGGCAGAGCTTGTGTGGAACTGTCAGATGAAATAATTTATCGGTGATGACTGTGTGAATTCGTAAATATTTATGAATTCACAAGTTATAAGTGTGCAGCTTGCAGGAGGGAGCGATCCCGGCTCACCAAGTCGCAGATTACAATGAATATTCACAGAAACCCCAATCTGCCAATATTAGCTCTTTGTGCTTACGGTAAAGCTCTGCCTGGGAGTGTAACCCTTTCTGGGGTGGAGCGTCTGAGGGAGAAGAAGTGGAGCGAAAGGAATGATCCCCCCAATAAAAATCAAACCAGGAAACGCCGTGCCCGTGTACGGAGCCTGAGCAGGTCTCTGGTTGAATCCGGAACAGAGTGGAGCTGAAGGAGCTCCGATGGCAGACGCTCAAAACACCAATTGTTTTCGTTCTTCCCGAGTGACCTGATTGTTGGGAGGCCTTGGGCTAGACTCTCAACCCCTTTGGGGCCCTACCAACAGCAGCCTTGCCCAAATTTGGACATGGGCTAAATTTACCTCCCTAATGACAAGTCCCGTTCTTTACGGCCGCTGGGAACGCAAAAGGCTGAGCCCACTGTCTTTGTTGAAAATATCAGACGGCATTTTGGCAGTGTGAACCAGAGAGGAACACCGGGGAGTGAGAGGCAGGGGCAGAGGCCCACAGGAGCAGCCGTGTGTTCCCGGGAGGCTGTGGTCGGGCCGCTATGTGTGTCACCCAGGGGCCACTGTCTATGCGTGACCTTGACCAAAGATGAGCATTCTGTGGCTCAGTTTATGTGCCTGTAAAATGGGGTGATGGCGGCACCTTCTCAGAGGAGTTTCTTCATCCAGGATGGTGAGAGCTAACGTCTGGAAAAATCTAGAAGTCAAGGACAATAATTGTTCTATCTTTCATGATCAAATCGCAGAGCAGAGCTGAAATCCACCCAGGGCCTGGGCCCAGTCCAGCCCCAGGTTCAGCAGAGCCGCAGATGAGGCCCAGGTGTCTGAGTACGGTGAGAGATTGCGGGAGGGTTCAGAAAGCAGTGTTGGAGACCATGACTTTGGGGGTTTTTGAGTGTCTAAGTCCAGCCAGAATCCCAGGAACAAGGGCTGCACGGGCCACACTTCCCAGGACTGTGAGCACAGCTGCACGGGGGGCCGTCACAGCAGGGCAGCCTGTGTCTGTCCTAGCTCACAATGGCCTTGAACTCACAAGTAGCCAAGGGAGGCCTTGAACTCCTGCCTTCACATTCTGGGTGCTAGTATTACCGATGTGAACTACCGCACGGTTTATGTGGGAAGTGGGCTCAAACTGGGGACTTCCTGCTGCTGTGTGAACGCTCTACCCACTGAGCTACGTCCCCAGCCTGGTGTCGCCTGACTGTCACCCATTCTCAGCTCAGTCTCCACTCCCGTGCCGGTGCTGGCGGGAGAGGAAGGCTCTGAGGCCCCAGGGTGCCCCCAGCTTCCAGGAGAACTGGGGCTTTGGAGAGACCTGTCCCAGCCCTTTGCTGTGCCTTCAATGACCTCAAACATCTACAATGCCTGGAATTTGGGCCCTAATGTGTCATCATTACCCAGGTATTTTTGGTTGCAGATGAGGAACGAGGCTCACAGACCTCTTGATGTTAGGACGAAGCTGCTTCGAGACTGTCTGGGGGTACACACCCCATGCTGCGTCTTTTCCACGTGGCCTAACGGTGGGAGAGAATGTGTTTCGGGCCAGGTAATTTTCCAACCAGTTGAGAAACGCCTCCCATTGTATCCTCACGGCTACTTAGAGACAGGTAATTTTTATTACCGTGGGTTCGGGTGTCTGAAGCTCAGAGACATGGAGCAAGTGATCCATGAACACAGAGCTGGAGGCGGGGGGGGGGGGGGGGGGGGGGGGGGCGGGGGGCGGGGGCTAGACTACAGCTGAGCTGCTGCCTGCCCGGTCCCTGGGGGGATGGTGCCTTCCACTGTCTTGCCCACTTCCGACACACAGCCTGCTATTCAGTGTGCACTTCGCAAATATTTATCAAATGAAAATTTTTTCAAGTATCAGTCTTTCCAATCCTTAAAAAAAAAAGTCTCCATTTATAAACAGATAAGTCAGGGGCAACTATTCATGTATTCAAGATGTCTTCATTTTATAAAAAGGCTTTACATCAGGGTTCCTTTAAATAGAAACCCCCAGTGCATTTAAAAATATGAGTCTGTTTATAGCTCGGAACCACACGTCTTCCTGTCCTCACTTGGATAAAGGGGGCGGGTTTGCTCCTCCTTGTCTCCCCACCGCAGCTCCTGAGCACCTGGTGGATAACAGCTACCTGTGAGGAGTTAGAGGTCAGAGGTCAGCATCCGGGCGGCCTTCTGGAAGCACGCAGACTCGTGTAAGGGAGAGAAACAGTACCCTGCTTCCCAGCTCGGGACCGGATCTGTGTTGTAGAAGTTTATCTTTAGTTATGTTTGAAATTGTTTTATGCAGTTAGGTGAGGGGCTGTCCTAAGTCTAGGGCGTTCTGTATTGTCTGCAGGTGTTGGGGTTCTGTGGGGGTTTAATTGCTAACGATCTGCACATGTTATCGGTAGAACACCTGAGGAGTTCTGAAAGAGTAAAAACACCTGAGCTCAGATGCTCGGGGCTCCAATATGGCATCTGAAGCTCGCCAGGATGGTGGTTCCCTCGGCTGAGGTCTGGCAGAGTTTGCACAAATGAATATGCCTCCCTTTCTTCTCGGTGAGCTACGGCAGCGTGAGACAACAGAGGAAAGGGCCCGCAGCCTTTACCCCAGCTCTGCGAAGTAGAGATACTTCTTTAAAGGAGGGCAATGTGAACCAGGCTTTGTGAGATGAGTAGGGGTTCAGCAGTTAGAAACTTCCTGAGTACAGAACGGTCTTCCGAAGATGAGGTTAACCATATGCAGATGCGGATTGAGGGGTCCCCGGGCTCTGACTCGGTGACCACAGAGAAGCATGGCTCTGCGTTTTAGGCGCATGCATTTGCTATTCTTCTCTTGCTGTGGTAAAACGCCATGACCAGGAAAACTTACAGAAGGACGGTTTATTTGGGCTCACGGTCCCAGAGCGGTGAGAGTCTGTCACCATCACGCCAGGCGCGTGTAGCGGCAGGCAGGCATAGCGGCTGGTGCTCAGATCCCGCGCTCCAAGCAGGAAGCAGAGAGAGGGGACTGGGAATGGTGTGGCCTTTTGAAACTTCAAAGCCTGCCTTCATGGACATACTTCCTCCGGAAACGCCACGCCTCCTCAGCCTCCCAAAACAGGGCCACCACCCCACTGGAGGGACCCGGATGATGTGGGACACTGCCTTCGTCACTGTCCTATAGCTGTAAAGGGACACCACGACCCCAGAAACTCTTATTTAAAAAAGCATTTAGGTGGGGACTTGCTTACAGCTTCAGAGGGTCCGTCCATTGTCATCATGGCGGGGAGCGTGGTGGCATGCAGGAAAGGTGCGGGAGCAGTAGCTGAGAGCTACGTCCTGATCTGTAGGCAGAGACGCTGGGCTTGGCATGGGCTTTTGAAATCTCAAAGTCCACCCCAAGTGACACACTTCCTCCAACAAGACCACACCTCCTAATCTTTCTAATCCCTTCCAGATAGTGCCACACCCTGGTAACCAAGTATTCAAATAGATGAGCCTATGGTAGCCAATTTTTATTCAGACACTAAACATGCCACAGCCAGGGCCTTTCCGCATCCTTTCAGGCTTGGCTACAGACTACAGAGCCCGTCTATGCTTTAGGAAAGCAAACCAACCGCGGTCCGAAACTCCGAGGTAAGTAATTCGTCCCAGGTCCTCCCAGCTGTGCTTGGAGAATGTCTAATACCCCTTAAAGACATAAACAGCTCTGGTGTCTCAACCTGCAGCAGCTCCTGAAGCAACGTGACCAGGTCCCAGAGAGTTCACAGTTTCCTCGAGGCCGGTTGATCCCTGCTCACACGTGGGTTTTATTGAACGGCTACCCTCACTGTGACGTCTCACTACAGCTCTGTTGGTTTGCTCCAGTTCCATCTCCCACTGAGAACTATCGCCAGGTCGTGGAACAGACATTGTAAAGCCTGGGAGGAGAGCAGACCGCCCGTTTTACAAGGAGAGAAAAGTTGGGTTGGGATGCAGGCACAAGCCCTGAGTTTGAGTCCCAGCCTTGCAGAGACTGGAGGCGGGCGTGGCTTCCATCTCTCTGCTTCCTGGAGGAGGAGCCCTGGCTCTGAGGGGGCCGGGGCACTTTCAACCCTCCGACTCATATTCCCCATCTTGCTCCAATTGCGGGGAGCCCTGAGCAGGGCTTGTCCACCAAAGCAAGGTCTTGATCCAAAAAGGCCACCACAGTGGATTCTAAACTCATCTCAGAGGGATAAGAGGGTCCGGACCCTCAACCATGAAGTCATAGGGCAGGCAGAGGGGGAGATCATGTGACTGGTGAGGTCACTGTGACCCCACAGACTGTCCCCTGGTCCTTTAATCCAGTCTTTTCCCTGCCTTGGCAGAAATGGCTCAACACATTCCCATTGCCTTGACAAGTCTCTTTACAGGGCCACCTCCTGTGAAGTCCTGAAGTCACGTGGGCCTGTGTACCCCTCCCCTCCCCTCAGGAGGTAGTTTCCTGGGGCAGAGGACTTGACATGTCTGTCTCTCCTTCCTGGTGTCCTCTCCTCCACTCCTCCCCTACGGAGTCATGACTCCTGTCTTAAGCGGAGATTCTGTTCCAAGAGAAATATTACCTCCAAATTTGGAGCTAGAGGGTGGCAAAGCCCAGGATATTTAACCCTGAGGACTGGAAAACTGGCCCCTGGCTGATGGAGAATGCCAGGAGGACCCAGAAGGTTCTGGAGGATGAGGCAGAGGGCCAAGACGGGGAGGGGAGTCCTGGTGGCCCTGTCACACCCCGTCTACAATCTGTGGGGTCATCTTCACTTCATCAGACACTGGAGCTGACAAGTGTGGGAAATTGAAGTGGGAGATTGATCAAACAGAGCCTTTAAAGAGCCCTAAGAAGAGGAGGCGGGCCTGGTGTGAGTGAGGAGGGGGGAGAGGGAGAAGTACAGAGGGAGGAGGGGGAGAGAGCGGGAGAGAGGGGAGGAGGAGGTGGAGAGATACGGGCCTGGGCTGGGGGTGTAGAGTCACAGCCAGCCCGCTAGGAGGGAAGGTGTGGGGGCTGTGGTCCCCCCAAGTCCCCCGGAATGAGGGAGGGTTTATCTCACCAGGAACAGCAGCTCAGCCACTGATCTAATCAAATTATTCAGCATTAAAAACTGCCAAGACATTCCAGGACTTCAGCTCCCGGAGCCCCAGCTGGGATCAAATGCTAACCAACGTCCCTGCGATATTTATTCCCACTGTCAGCTGCTGCTGCTTGTTTTCCGAGAGCTGCATACTAACCAGAGGCCCAGGAGGGATGGAGATGAGGGTGAGGGGCTGTCTGAGAGGAGGGCGAGCAGGTAGGCAGGACACGCCTGGACCTATGACAAATGCCCCTAGGACCTGGCTCGGGGCCCCAGCCGCCCATCAGAATGTCCCGATCGGCCTCCAATCCCTCCCTAAACTGTCCCTAGACCACTGCTCTCCGTTCCCGTGTCCTATTCAGACCGGTTAGCTTAGCTGAGGCTTTGCGCTGAGACAGTCATCCTGGACACTCACCCAGTAGGTGGCTTGCCCTCTCTAAAGCCAGATTCCATCTCCTGTAACCTGGGGTCTGCTTACTGTGGGTTTGCTGAGAGGAAGGAAATAACAGGAGTGGCTTCTGGGGCCTGCTGCAGGGACCGGGAGAGCAGCACCGGCTGTGTGACTTTGTCAAAGGCACCTACCCTCTCTGCATCTCAGGTCTCAGTTCGTGGTGTTGAGAGGGTCAACCCCATGGGGTGATGGTGTTGAGAGAGTCAACCCTATGGGGTGACTGTCTCACAATGAAAGAAAATCAATATGCAAGAAGACCACAGTGAGATTCCAGTCTGTGTCAGGAACAGTCCCGGCCTGACAGCAAGGGGTGGGTATTGGGGGGCCTGGCTTATCGAACAAGCAGCAGGAGAGCTGGTGACTGCCAGTCAGGGCAGCAGATGAACCAAGTCTGCCCTGCCAGTGGTGAAGGTGCCAGGTACTGGGATCCCCATGAGGGGTCTCTGTAGCCACACACAGAGAGGAGCATCCTGGCAAGTTCAAGTTCAGAAGCCACTTTCGTCCTGCAGGACCACAGCAGCCCCAAGTGGGACTGTGAGCCTTCAGGACGCATCCCTCCGTCACCGCTGCCAACTCCCTGAAGGTCACCGCACCCAGGGAAGACTAATTAATTCCCTTTGTTTCTCAGAGTTTCATTTTTTTTAAATTACAGACTCCCTCCTCTCTAATAAATACTCAACAATTAAAGCATTTTTTCCCCACAAAGTGTGACTTCAACATTTCAATGTCCCCCCCTCCCGTCACCTTCTCTGCCATAAACAGATTTGGGGAAAACTGCTTTTGACGCCCCAGCTGCCATTAGCCACTTAAAATCCCGTAATTATCATCCTATCATAGGCCTGTTAACGAGCAGTAAAAATAAGGCCATTGAATATGGTAATTTATTCGTAAATTAGCCTAATGAGAATGGGTTTCAGACTGTTTACTTGCTGTGGCCTGCGCGGGGCAGAGGCAGCCACGGGGGTGGTGGCTGAGTGGAGGGCCTCCCTCTGCCTCTCAGGGTGACATTGATGGCTGTCCCCTGCTTCTGTGCTGTCCTGCCCACCCCAGCTGAACAAGGCCAGGGCCCCAGGGCAGGGCTGGCTGGGGATTCCACCTTTCTAAGCTGTGGGGGCCTTGGATGTGGCACACAGGGCGCCTCCTGATCATCTTTGCCATCTGTAAAATGGGAGGCTCTGAGCCGGCCAAAGGAATTACCATATGCAAATGATCGGAGCACAGCTCACCTATAGCTCATGGCTAGGTGTATCGCCTAACCCTAACACTCCAGGGTGAGTGGTCCATCCCCGATCAATGCCAGACCCTCTGGTGCAGAGCACAGCCCTGCCGAACCTCAGGATGTGTCCTGATGCAAAGGCAAGGTCTTTGCCAATGTGAGTGGGTAGGATGAGGTCACATGAGGTCACACTGGACCCAGTCAGTGAGACTGTGGGATGGGTCAGGCAGGACACAGGTAAGGGAGAGAGGAGAGCCTGGGAGCTCCTGTGGCTTACAGCTCCCCTGTGGAGGCAGAGCTGGGCCAGGAAGCCAGGAGAGGCCGAAAGAGGCGGGACTGATACACGGGGCCTCAGCTGTGTATATTCCTCCCCACCCAATATCCGATCGCTGAGATAAACACCATAAACAGGAGAAACCTGGGGGGAAGGGGGAAGGGCTCCTCTGGCTCGCCTTCACACTCCATCCAAAGAGAAGTCAGGGCAGGAGCCTGCAGGCAGGAGCTGAAGCAGAGCCACAGAAGGGTGCTGCCTACAGGCTTGCTCCCCATGGCGTGCTCAGCCTGCTCTCTTATAGAACCCAGAACCCCCAGCCCAGCACTGGCACTGCCATGGTAGGCTAGGCCCTCCCACATCAACCATTAATTTAAAAAGAAAAACCCTCAGACTTGGTTCCGGACGATCTGATAGAGGCATTTTCTCAGTTGAGGCTCCTCTTCCCACATGACCCTGGTTTGCATCAAGTTGGAAAAAAAAAAAAAAAAAAAACGAACCAGAGCATAGAGGGAGACAACACTCTCGGCCTGTACATGAGAGGCCTTTGGAATCTTCTCTCCTTGGGTCTCTCTCCACCTCCCTCCGCTCCTGCTTCGGAACTTCTCCGACTGGATTCAAGCCCCTCTCAGATATCAAACTCCATCCCTTTCACAAGGCCCCCAACTTTCCCTCTCCACAAAATGCAGAAGCATGCTCAGAGGCACCCCACGATTTCTCCGAGGTCTCACTGTCTCAAGCAGCCAGGGCTAGCTGGGACTAATGTCTGATTCCCTTTGCTGAATGTTCTCTTCCACACAAGATGCCAGTAAAGGAATCGGCGATTCAAACACCATTGCTGGTGGCTTACCCCTCATGGCCTATCTTCTCCCAGGGTGTCCTGGGCTGGGAAAGAAGGGGGCCCTCATCTTTTGTTTCATTTGCTCTTTGTGGGGTAAATCCAGGAAAGGGCTAAAAAGTAGAGGAGGCCACTTGCCCCCAAACCCACAGCCTGAGCTCCCCACACTCAGGTCTAGCTCCACCAGATATATTCTTAAGATGCTTCTGTCCAAGGTGGTCTCCCCTCCCTCAGAGCCATGCTGCCTTGCTCTGAGAACCTGGGTCATTTTTCTTCTGCCCTGACACAGGCAGTTGGTCACGAGGTTTCCAACTGACTTTCAACCAGATTTCCAAGCGTGTTGGAAGAGGAAAATAAATGAGAATGCACAGGGTGAGTTTCTGGCTGTGGATTTAGCCATAAAGTTCCCGGTCCTGTCTTGAGTTCTCCGGAGGTTTGCATTTTCATGAGTCCTTTCCGGATGGATCTGCAGCACTTTGGCGCTAACGCTTAGTAAAGGGACTGAGCTCGATTCTCAGTGCTCTGCAGGGCAGGCTCTGGGGATGGGGTGGGCAGGTCAGGAGACAGATGTGAACCTCTGGGAACCAACTGCAGAACACATCAGAAGAGCTAGCTGTAGGGACCCCCAGAAGAACAGATGTTGGAGATCTCCCAGATGGGCAGAAGTGGACCTCCAGCTCATTAAACCCCAAAGAACAGCCAGGTCAGAAGACGAGCAATGGCCACTGGCTGGAGTGTCTCCTGATGAAGTACACACTCTAAGCGTGCTGGAAAGTTTTAAAAGCCTCCATGATGGGAGCTAGAGAGATGGCTCAGTGAGGAGGAGGTTTTGCTGTGCAAGCATGAGAATGTGAGTGTAAATCCCTGGGACCCATGTGAAGACTGAACTTCAAGGAGCAGAGGTGAATTCTGGGAAGTCGGTGGCCACCAGCCTAGCCGAAATAGCAGACTACAGGTCAGTGGCATCCTGTCTTAAGAGGATACAAGGGGAGGAATGATACTGGAGAACATCTGATATCCTCCTCTGACCTCCACGTGGATGTGCAGTAAATGCAGTTTCACATACACACACCCAGACACACACACACAAATACACACAAACTTACACACACACACACACACTCACACACACAGTCACACATACACATACACACACACACAAATATACACACTCACACGGACACATGCACACATGTGCGCATGTGCACACACGCACGCACACACACACACACACCACCTTGATGTCTGTGATGGCTAGTATTTTGTCAACCTGACACAAACCACTGTCAACGAGGAAGGAATCTCAACTGAGGAACTGCCTCCATTAGACTAACATGTGAGCATTTCTGTGGGGTATTTTCTTAACTAGTGGTTGATATGTGTTGCCTCAGTCCACTGTGGCTGGTGTCACCCCTGTCACCCCTGGGCATGTCCTGGATAATATAAGAAAGCAGGCAGAGTAAGCCAATATGGCCCCTGCTTCAGTTCCTGCTTCTCGGTTCCTGCCCTGAGTTCCTGCCCCCGACTCCCTTCCATGATGGACTGTGATCAGGATACATAAGCTAAATAAACCTTCTCCTTCCCTAGTTGCTTACGGTTGTAATGTTTATCACAGCAACAGGAAGCTAACCCAGACGATGGCCAAACTGAGTGTGATGGCACACATCTGTGACTATGGCAAAAGAATTACAGGTTCTAGGTCAGCCTGGACTACATATGAGAACTTGTTTCAAAACAATACAAACCAAATCTAATTGTATGCAGAGACACTGTGTGCCCCCTGCATCAGGGTTCTGGAGTGGCCTGGAGACTGGAGTCTCCTTGGCTCTTGCAGGTGGTATCTAGAGTCAGTAAGATGGAGCCCCAGCAAAGATGATGGAGTCCCAGCAAAGATGATGGAGCCCCAGCAAAGATGATGGAGCACCAGCAAAGATGATGGAGCTCTCCAGCAAAGATGATGGAGCCCCGGAAAAGATAATGGAGTCCCAGCAGAGATGATGGGGCCCCAGCAGAGATGTTGGGGCCCCAGCAAAGATGGAGACCCAAAGCAAAGATGATGGAGCCCTGGAAAGATGGCAGAGCCCCCAGTGAGATGATGGAGCCACAGCCAATTGTAGTTACAGCAGAGATGATAGAGCCCCAGCAAGCTACTGCCATACCTGAGCCAGAAGTCTGTTCCCAGCTAGATGACATTCTGTACAGTTTCAAGCCTTCAGGACCATAGGGAGTTGGGAGCTGAGATGGTAGGCCTATGCCTGTCAGGGAATGGGCGCTGGTTCAGTCATCTACACCCTCAGGCCCCACAGTGTCTGTCCGCAGAAGTTGCTAAGGACTATGACAGTTATTGGGCTCACAGTTGTGAAAGGATTTGACCAAGCATTGCCACCACAGACGTAGTTTCTCTTTTCTCTGCACGCCCCAGGTACTGCTAAGGCACCCCAGTGCATTCTCTCCTCCATCAGATAGTCAGCAAGCCCCTCACTGAGCAGCTTCAAGGCACCAGGCTCTGTTCTAGACTGAGGTGCAGAGTCCACACCTCTGGCTGTGGTGTGGAAGAAAGACCTCCAGAGGCCCACATGCTAAAGTCGTGGTTCTCTGGGGCCTCTGGAAGCTCAGAGTCCTTTAGAACTGGTCCTTGTGTGAGATGCCGGGGATTGAACCCAGAGCTTCCTGTGTGCTCAGCAAGTCTCTGCCCTGAGCGATACCCAGCAGCAGCACTTTCCTTTTCTTCTGTTTGGCTTCTCAAGACAGCGTCTCTCTGTTGTAGCCCTGGCTGTCCTGGAACTCACTCTGTAGACCAGGCTGGCCTCGAACTCACAGGGATCCACCTGCCTCTGCCTCCCGAGCGCTGGGATTAAAGGAGTGCACCACCACCACCCAGAATTTTTTTCTTTTTTGGTTTTGAGACAAGGTCTTTGTAGTAGTGCTTACTGTACCACCAGCAGCGGAAGGAGCATTGGCGCCATGATCCGGAAAAGCAGTAAGAAACTTGCTTTTCCCTGCTCCCAGCTGAACTCTGTTGTCACCGTGAAACGGTCTTTCTCTAAAGGCCTCCATCTGTGGCTCTCACTTTTAAGCCCTCTTCCTCACTTAATTTTTACAACTTTCTCTTCACAGAGGCTTATCTCCCTTTCTCTCCTCTTCCTTCAGGAGCCTTCATTATTTTTGCATATATATAATCTCTGTCCTCTGGAGCTGCCCTGAGCGTACTGTACCGAACTCTCTGAGGCCTGGAGTTTTCCTCTTTTCCCTTGTCTCCATGTTGGGTGAGCTGGCGTAATGTCCTGCCCTACATTGCAGGCGCCACTTGTAGCAGTACACTACAATCTTTTACCCTCAATTTAAGGAAGGAAAAGGAAAAGATAGAAATCTTCACAGCCTCTTTTTAGGCTGTCCTAAGCTCGAATCTCTCCAACCTTTGTTCCCTTAGGAATTATCAATAACTAATGTCAGCTACCCAACCAACCAACCATCAACCAACGCCCACCCCTACTCTTGGGGCTTCAGACTTTTAATGCCCTAAGCCAAAAGTTCCCATCAACCCATGCGGCACGCAATCCCAAAACAAGCTACAGGTGCCAGAACGACTGCACCTAACCAAATTAGCCACCTGCATCAGGCATTCCAATCCCAACTTGTAAACAACTCTACCACAGCTGGGGTGGGAACGTGAACCTCTAGTGACTAGTCAGTTAAACCAAAAAGCTTTTCTTAACATAAAAACTCCACCTGTTCCTCTACAGGTCTTAGTATGTAGCCCCAGCTGGCTTTAAACTTGCAGTCCTTCTGCTCCAGCTCCATAAGTTATGAATTACAGGTCTCTACTGCCAGGCTGGCTTATGGGAGGTCTGTAGGCAACTGACCATGTAGCCTCCAAGAAGATGGTGGGACCAGTCTCTTCCTCTTTCTCTTTGCTTCCTGGCTGAGGAAGGAAGTGGTCTGCTCTGCAACATGCCTGCCACAGTGCTCTGTCTGCTAGAGTCTCAGAACAATGGAGCCACTCATCACAGATTGGAGCCTACAAAACTATGTGCCAATGTCTTCTTCACAAGTCGATATTCTCGGGTGTTTTGGTACAGTACTGTGAAGCTGACTCATTCATCTCCCATGGAAGTGAACATATTAGCCAAAAGGGAAGAGAGCTCAGAGCAGACCATTGTTGGAAGCTTGCCCAGGATAGACAACAGCACAGCACTTCCCAGCCGAGCCAAATTCAAGTGCTAGCTAATGCTCTTCCCTTCATAGAGGGAACACACACACACACACACACACACACACACACACACACACACTCATGCACAGCAGTCAAGACCAAGGATCCTGTCAACAGCCTGGGCTGACTTGTGGCTCTTGGCTTTGGTGAACGGATGGCTTTGAGTAGGTGGCCTGGTTTCTCCATGCCTCAGTCTATAGAATGATGGTTAGAACAGTTTGCCTTCTTGGCCTGTCACAGAATTAAATGGAGCACTGCCTGACATATATATGTCATATGTGTGTGTGTGTGTGTGTGTGTGTGTGTGTGTGTGTGTACACTGCTATTTTCCATGTGTGCTGAGCCCTGTCTGCTTGACAGTTACCACGGGGACTGGTCTATAAGAGGAATAACCCAGACCCTAGTGAGGCAAGCATGCCATTTCCTGTGACAAAAGCAAGAAAGGATGTTTGCAGGAAATGGTGGCTGACCACCCCAGAAGGATCCAGAAGACCTGAACTTTCTGATTTTGCCTTTAACCTGTTTCGATCTTGTTTTCCTTGCTCTGAAACTTCTCCCAACACTGGAAGAAAAGAAAGCGCCTTCCTGCAGACTAGGAAGATTCTTCCCAGGGAGTAAGCAGGCTTGCTGTGCGAGAGTGAGTCCCTGGGTTCCCATCTCCAACACCCACATAAACATCGAGCATGGCATGCATGCCTGTATCTCCACCATGGCCAGCCCCAGGAGCTCTCTGCTCTCCTCTAAATAAAAGACAACAACTCAAAATGCAAAATACTGGAACTTCCTCAAATCCACAGGCCACCACAGTCTGAAAAGATGGCTTCCATGTACTATTCTTTCCACTTCCTGTCTGGACAGGAAGTGGCTACTTATTATCTCCTAGGCCTTGTAGCCAAGGCTCTGGATCCAAAACGTCTTGCTTCAGCAGAGGCTTGAGCATAGAATCCATTTCTGTCTCACACCCAGTGACCGAGGACCACCTATGAGCAATGAGTGATCTCAGAGCCTCCCCTCACAGCAGGTGTCAACAGGAAGGAGACCCAGCCAGAAATTATGCTGAGATTCAAGTGTTGAGACTCAGTGGCGCCTCTGCCTCCTGGCATTCCTCACCAGGAATGAGCTCAGACTCATCTGTTCCCAGCCATAGTGGGCTAAGACTCAATTTCAACAAGGGAGTGGCTTGGTTGGTCCCTGTGACTCCTGCTCCTGCAGTGGGCTGGGCTGGGATGTGAGTATCCTTCTGCTGGCAGCCAGTGAGGCTGGCTACTGGTGAGGTCCAGGTGCCCTACACTGTTGTCTCCTTTGGGAATCTTTGCCATCCTTCACTTATTTTGTTTTCTGGAAATACAGTCTGCAAGAGCCAGTTTTTCCCCGTGGTATGCACCACTGGGACTCCAGGAAGGGATCATAGCTACACCATACCGGCGTTGGGTACATGTGGATGAAGGGTAGTGTTGGTGTTGAGCTTGTATATAAGCACCATAAGGAGGCATTTCAGATAACCGAAAAGGTTCCATGGGCAACGGCTCTGTAGACTGAGGGAGGCTGGTCCAGCAACTCTACTGGGAGTGGCACGTATTCCCTGAGCCTCGTTGAATCTCTCTGCTCAGCTGTCTCAGTTACTTTCCTGTTGCTGTGAGCATGACAAAGGCACCTTATAAAAGAAGGTGCATAATTGGCTTATAGTTTCAGAGGGCTAGAGTCCATGATGGTGGAACAAAGGAACAGCTGAGAGTTCACATCTTAATCCACAAACAGGAGGCAAAAAGAGAGCCTGGGAATGCCATGAGTCTCTTGAAAACTCAAAGCCTGCCCCATGCCTTTCCCTAGAGACACGCCTTCTCCAACAAGGCCGCGCCTCCTAATCCTTCCCAAGCAGTTTCAATAGCTCCAGACCAAGGATTCAAACACATGAATCTGTAAGGGGAAGAAGTATTCTCACTCAAACCCCCATGGAGTCTTAGTAACTGTTCTAAAAGTATTCAGGAAAGGTTGGGGGTGCTAGGGACTTCACCTGCCCTGGCCCAGAGAGGAGTTGCCCCAGACTCTCGGGTATATCAATGCTCAGCTTCCTCCCTCCTCAGTGGCTCTACAGCTTGTTTACATCCTGGTATTTACAAGGATTTGTCTGCAGGGTTCCCCTCTTGTCTCCAACAGGGATGATGGCTGTATGTCCGTCTCCTCCAGTACTTCTTGCCCTTGAGTCTGCTCAAAGCCTGATGGTAGGGAAGCCAGAGGCAGTCGGTGTGGGGAGAGGTACAGGCCAAGCTCGCAGCTCCTTTCAGCCCGAGCTTGGAAGGATGTCAGAGTTGGCATACATAGCAGGTCTCATTTCCATGTCTCAGAGGGGACACAAGTGACAGATCTCCGTGAACCCAGGTAGCTGGGACCCTGACCTTCCTTTCACACCCGAACATACCGAGCACATTCCCAGTCAGCTTGCCACAAGCCCTGGCCCCATGGAGACCCAGCCCTTGGAGGAGCTGGGCCCACCCCTGGCCACCTGCTCATGAGTGCACTGGACAGGAGAACAGGAAGGAAGGGCTCTTTGGGAGGGACAGTTCCAGGGCGTGGCCCAGGACAACCCTAAAACTTAGCACAACTTCCCTTCAGTCTCTGGGGCACCATAACAAGTGCAGACCTTTGCAGAACCCTGGCTTCCTGCAACTCCAGTGGGATCTGTGGCTTCAGAGTTCATTTTCTAGTCTAGATCAGCCAGATGCTTAGCTGGGTACAACCCAGCCCTGTGAGAAGCATGGGAGTGTCTGTCCAGGGCTCACCCTCCCTCTCTCTCTCTCTCTCTCCCTGTCTCTGTCTTTGTCTCTGTCTCTCTGTCTCTGTCTCTTTGTCTCTCTGTCTCTGTGCAGATGCACGTGTACAGGTGTGTATGTGTGTGTGTGTGTGTGTGCAGATGCACAGGTGTGTGTGTGTGTGTGCAGATGCACAGGTATGTGTGTGTGTGTGCAGATGCACAGGTGTGTGTGTGTGTGTGTGTGTGCAGATGCACAGGTATGTGTGTGTGTGTGTGTGCAGATGCACAGGTATGTGTGTGTGTGTGCAGATGCACAGGTGTGTGTGTGTGTGTGTGCAGATGCACAGGTGTGTGTGTGTGTGTGTGTGTGCAGATGCACAGGTGTGTGTGTGTGTGTGTGTGCAGACGCACAGGTATGTGTGTGTGTGTGCAGATGCACAGGTGTGTGTGTGTGTGTGTGCAGATGCACAGGTGTGTGTGTGTGTGTGTGCAGATGCACAGGTGTGTGTGTGTGTGTGCAGATGCACAGGTGTGTGTGTGTGTGTGTGCAGATGCACAGGTGTGTGTGTGTGTGTGCAGATGCACAGGTATGTGTGTGTGTGTGCAGATGCACAGGTGTGTGTGTGTGTGTGTGTGTGTGTGTGTGTGTGTGTCCCACAGCCTTCTCACCTCTCCACTGACCAGGCAGTACACTGACAGTTATGTGGGAGAATATTTGTGAAATGAGCCCACATGATCCCAGGGTGGGCGACAGACACCTTGGTGCGTGCTCCCTGGGCCAGTCGTCCCCTTCACTCACTCACAGACACGCATGTTGCCATTGTGTCTTTCTCCTGGATCTTCCCTGACTGAACACAGCCTTCTCCTGGCTTCCTAAGGACGGCTACTCAGACAGGAGCTCCGGGCCCAGGAGCAGGCCCCATCCCAGCAGCCGGGGCCCAGCCTCTCATTATCCTCCGGCGGCTTCACAGTAGAAATCATAAGCGCTTTGTGTCAGCTCCATGCTGGCAGCCGCTCGGCAGGAGGCGATTGAGGTCAGGGAGGCAGACAGCCTACCCATCACGCCTATGCGCCATTCCTCACTGGTGACATGCAATCTCCCGCCGAGGGTCACCTCTGGGGAAGCGATCCCTCCCAGCCCAGCTCAAGTGCCAAATTGCAGCTTTGCTGGTACCCAGCATAGTGCACCCGCTCCAACCGCCTCTGTAATAAATGGTTAACCTGCGGCCTCTCCCTTCTGCATCCGGTCTAGGCGGTAAACGCATTAACCTGCAGCTGGGCCTTACACTGGGCTGGGAGGAGGAGCAGATGCTGGTCCTGGGGGGCAGGGATGGGCATGAAGAGGCAGCAGAAGCACCCAGGCAGGAGGCAGGAGGCAGGGGGCAGGGGGCAGGGGGCAGGGGCCAGGGGCCAGGGGGCAGGGGGCAGGGGGCAGGGGGCAGGAAACTGTTGCAAGGGGACTCTGAGTTCCTCTTCTGTCACCTGTGCATGAGGACTGGCCTGGCTGGGGGTTTCTCTCTGAGTCTATGCTCACCAGGAAAGTGCCGTGTGATCTCTGGGAGTCCACAATGTGTATCCACAGGAGAGGAAGGAAGATGGAGGGACAGAGAAGAGAGAGGCAGAATACAGGGATGAGGAGAGACAGGTGTGTGAATGGAGACTGGTGGGGAGAGGCCGAGAGTCAGAGAGAGGGGCCTGAGAGGGAAAAAAGCTCAGAAAGTAGAAGCCAGAGGAGGGTTGACAGACAGCAGCCATTCTCCCTGCACACTGGGGAGGGAGAGTCCTTGTTACCCACAAGACCAAGACACCCATTGTCTCCTTGCACAGTGTGGTCAGACACAAGTACACATCCCCAGGTGAGCTTCGAGCACGTTCACACAGACACCACCCCTATTCACACACGTGTGCACAGTACACACGACACACCTGACCGCACACACACTAACACAGAGCTGGAAGCAATTACACGCATACATGTGGCATCCCGTGTGCCACATGCACCCTGCACATGCAGCCATGTGTTCATTTAAATACGTATGTGCACGGCCACTCAAAGTCACATCACTCACCTACTCACTGACACATACATGTGTGCTCTCATACAGATCTCCTGACATGCCTAGTCACAGGCACGCCCATGTGCACACACATGTGAACACACACAGCCTAGGGCCGAGCCTCCCTGCACCCTGCACACAGCTCAGCCACGGAACAGAGTGTGTCAATCCAAAGGAAACAGGCTGGACAAGACAAGCAGCACCCAGGCCAGGGCCTCAGGAGAGCCGGAAAGGTTGGTGGGAACGCAGGAAGCAGCAGGCAGCAGGGCAGTGAGTTTGGGGCCCACCCAGGTCCCCAGGATAGGCTTCCAGAGGGTGACACCTGGGAAGGACTGCAAATGGGGACAGTCTGGGCTTTGCTCAATCCCCTCTCAGTCCAGGCACAGCTCTGGGTGGCTCCATCCTGTTGACCCACTGACTCCCCGCCACAGGCCAGCAAGTCTTGCTGAGCCTTCTGTCCCAGCTTTGGAGCAACAAGCATCTTCCTCTCCCTGATGTGTTTGTCCATCAACCTGCACCTGCGTGCTTCCCGAGCCCCCACAATTCCCAGATCATCCCCAACACCACTGCTGTGGCTAAGGGTACTTGGTTAGGGGGCACTCACAAGCACAAACAACCAAAGCCATAAAATAACAATTAATTCCTTTTTAAAAAATGCAAGAGGGTAGGAAAGATGGGGCATTGGATCCTCTGGAACTGGAATTACAGAGGGCTGTCAGATACCACGTGGGTGCTGGGGATCAAACTCATGTCCTCTGGAAGAGTAGCCAGTGCTCTTGACTGCTTAGCCATCTCTCCAGCCCCTGTAATTTTTGTTTTTTTTTTTCACAATTTATTTTACCGTTTTATTTATTTGTACGCTTGAAGAGTGGAGCGCCTTGTGTATGCAGTGCCCTGCAAGACCAGTAGAGGGAGTCATATCCCTGGAGCTGGAGTTCTAACGAGGGTTGTGCGCTGACCCACATGGGTGCTGGGACCTGCAAGAACTGTCTGACACTTAACCCCCAAGCCATTTCTTCACTCCGTATCTGTCTGTATTCTGAGTGCCTACTGTGTGCATCATGCTAGGTCAGGGGGACATTGTCTCCAGGGACGCAGTCTTCCATAGAAGCCAGATGTGGCCCTTTCTGCAGCACTGAGATTCTGGATGGGGATGGCAGCTTAGACTGTAAACTAAAGACACTTGGTCATGGAATGTGAACTCTGGCTACAGTGCTCAGAGGTAGCAGCAGAGAACTTCCAGCCCCAACCCTGAAAGGGAGCCAGATGGAGAGAGTCCCAGACCAGGATTCTCATGGGAAGCACTGAGGGACCAGAGACGGGTGTCAATCATCCAGTAATGGGCTGAGAGAAGGGAGGGGAGGGAGGGAACAGCACAGAAGAGGGTCAGCTCTGAGGTCTAACTGTTCTGGTTCAAACTCCAGTCGGACAAGTGCTCGACCATGTGACTGGCCGGCTAACTCAGGGTCACTGAGCCTCAGTTTCTCATTTGTAAACAAAGCCCAGGGAGACTCCAGTGAACTGTCAGGATGCCAGGTGGGAGGGAGTTTTACAAAGTCAAGTCCTAAACCAAGGCTGGTATCTTGTGGATTGGGGTAGGGGTGGGCTTGGGATAACGGTGGGACTCCTGGCTGTACCCGTGGTGTCCTCAGTTTCCCCACCATGAAATGAGGGTCCTATCTCATTGCAGAAAAGTCTCTCTCAGGGCACAGAGCACATGTGGCAGGACCTGTGTCTGGTTTGTCATTGACTGAGGGCATTTGAAGAATGTGTTAAGTGGATGACTTCTGGGACTCAAGTAGTGATCTCTTTCTTCACTGGCTGTTCGACCTCAGAAAGCCACGGTCTTTTAGCAGGACCTAAGGCACCCCTCCTGCAGGAGCTCATCCTGGCCCCACACACCTAGCAGCTAGATTCAGCAGAAAACACTCTGAAGAATGAAGCAGGAGGCAGAGACTGCCCCCCCCCCCCCCGAGCGAGCTCCATTGTTTTCTCACCCATAAGATTGGAATGTGCTCTGGGTTCAATCACTGCTCCCCAACAAAAATTAGGTTGAGAATGTGGGGATATGATCTTATTTGGAAAAGGGGGTCTTTGTGGATGTAATTAGCCAAGACCAAGGAGCCCTACCTCAAATGTGTGTCCTCTTCGAAAAGGAAAATTCAAGCATAGACACAAGAGTGTAGGAAAAAGCAGCAAGGGCCACCAGACAAGGGACACCTGGGTTGCCAGAGGCTGACAAGGTCCAGGAGGTCCTCCTCTGGAGTCTCTGGAGAGCAAGGACTATCCACACCTTTATTTAAGACTTGAGGTCCGGAAATGTGGGAAATGCACTCCGGCCTGTGAGCTGCCTGGGCTGTGAGACGCAAGCACAGGGCGGCCCATGGATGTGCCCTGGAGACTCAGGACGTGGGTGCCTCGCAGAGTCGCCCCTGGATATGTACTGCCACTTCCAACCGAGTGGCCTCTGTTGGCTCCAATGAAAGGGACGGAGGAGACAGGGAAGCGTGGGTCTGAGTGCCTGGGTCGACCTACTGTCTGACCTTAGAGTGCCACATCAGGGTCTGGCCCCTGGCAGTCAGGCCTTGCGTTCATCCCTGAGCAACAGACTCATTCAGACTCTCAAATAGCCTTCAGCTCCTGGAGCCTCAGAGTTGCCAGGGTCACGTGGGTGCAGCCAGACCCCCAAAAGTCTCCCCATCACCCCTAGATGCAGCCTGCGCAACCCGCCCCTCCCAGCTGCCGGACCACTGGCATCTGCACCCGGAGCTCACTGCGGAAGCCTCATCTTCAAGGAAACAGAAAGCACACTCTCACCCACATTTACGACTATAACTTCCCAAACAAACGTGATTCCCATAACCATAAAACAAAGCCCAAATGAGCTGGCCCTGAACCAGGAGGGAAGGCAGGAGGCGCCTGGGTGCCAGAGGGGCTCTCGGCTGCCAGGCTGGCTGCTCGGATTTCGGCACCTCAGCCGCTTAATATTCCAACAAGCACCCGAGCAAGGCATTAGGAGCGAAGGAGCGCTCGAATGCCCTCAGAGCTGGGGGAATATTACTCACCAGGTCACGGTCGGCTGCATAAAATACAACCCTCATATATCATTATAACTGCCAGCCAGCGACAGTTATAATTGAGACGGCAATAACTAGGAGAGAGTTCTTTAATTTAACATGCAATTATTACAAGTTATCACTTCTTAATAAATGTAATATAACAGACAATCAATGTTGCATGCGACGGCCCAGACTGCAATGGGACGGGAAATTTATATCCCAAGGAAAAAATATACTCTGTGTGGTGTGCGTGCGTGTGTGCGTGCGTGCATGCATGTGCGTGCGTGCGTCTATGCGAGCACTCCAGCTTTCTAGTCTGCAGAGCTTGTGGTGAGTGTGCCAACGCTCGGGCTATAAATAGCTGAGCTTGCCTAGGCAGCTAACGTCTCCACATTTACATATGTACAATCGCCCCAGGCCAAGGAAGAGGGAAGAAAGAAAAGCAGGAAGAGATTTCTTCTCAGGGCTGCAGGCTCCTCTGAGGAGCAAGCAGCAAGGGGAGGCAGAGCCCAGCAGGCACAGGGCCCAGGGTGGCAGCTGGGACAATCACTCTGAGCCTTAACCAGGCCGAGCAAGGTTTTTGTTTTTTTTTCTTTTTGAATTTAAATGTTGGGATTCTTTTTGTTTTGTTTGTTGGACACAGAGGAAAGGAGCACGTTATGAGAGATCATGTCTCATAGCATGTCTTTATGGAGTGGAAGCACCCATGCACCCAGCACCCCAATAAATGAGTGTAAATGACCAGCACCCCAGGAAGGAGCCCGCGTCTGACCCCTTCCGCCAACCAGATCGGTGTGCCCCCGTGTTTGTGGCTCCGCTTCTTCAGGCTTGTCTTTAACCTGATGGCGAGGCAGTGGCTCTTTTGCTTGGTGTCTCTTGGCGTTGGTGGCCCCAGCCTGTTACAGAGATGTTCCTTTTCGTATCTACATGACCGATTTCTCTGTGAAAACCTGCCAGAGTCAATCTCCATTCTCCAGTGAGTGGACCCAGGGTTGTTGTAGTCTGGGGACCGTACTCAGAGTGCTCATGCATTGGAGATGGTGGGGACTTGCCTGTATGGTAGACAGCTGGGAATGAAGCCTTGGGGCTCACTCAGGGTCCAAACATGTCTGCTTTCGTTCTAACAAATGGCTCCTTTTGTCATTTTTAATTCCTACTGGCTGAGTGTTTCAGTTGCTCTGCTTCTTGCCAACACTTGATGTTATCAGTTTTATCAGCTTTAGCCATGCCGGAAGGCGCAAAGTAGGAACTTGTACTCCAGTCAACATTCCCCTGAAGGCCTAGGACATTGCCAGTTTTAATGGTTCTCCGGGTTTGTGTGGCTTCCCTGGTAAAGCATCTGCTCAAAACTTGTGCATGTTTTCTTTTGGGTCCTCTGTCCTGTTCTTACTCTCATACCCCACCCGCTAACCCCACCTGCTGTTCCCTCCCCTTATCTTTCTGCTAAGGGAGAGAGGTTCGTCAAGTTTGATAGAGTCTAATTATCAGGTTACTTCTTGTTCCGTGCGGTACAAAATGGCGATCAAGGTGATCTCTGTGGAGGCACAGAACGACAGGGAAGTTTAGTTCACTCTACGTCACTGCCGTTGGCCCTGTGGGTGGAGAGCTGCCCGTCCCCCTCCGTCTGTGCACACCCGATGGTATAGGGTCACCCGCTGCAGTGGGTAGGCTCCCTGCTAGCCACGGGTGGCAGAGCTGAATGGGAGCGTGCTGTTCCCAACCTCAAGAAATATAAATCCCCCAGAGAAAACATACAAGATTCTCAGAGGCCCTGAGTTTGACGCAGACTTCATAATAATGATGATGATGATAATAATAGTAATATAGGGAAAGGTCAAAAGTGCACAAACTAGATGAACAAGAAAACCAACATGCTGGGTTTGGTGAGAAGTAAGTTTGCTTTTCAAAAGACATTTGTTAAGAAAGGCTGGCAGGCAGGCAGAGCATCCGAGCTAGGTTCTCAGTTCTGGCCACTTCTGCACACATCCCTGTGTGCAGGACAATGGGGTCTGGGGACAAACAACACACCAAGATTAACCCACAAAAGAAACCTTGGCAGAGACCGCAAGCCCTTCCCCTCAAGGGCTTCATCTAAGGAATAGTGCGTGTTCAAGAAAGCCCTTGCTACAAGCTGGAGAGGGACAGGTGCTGTGTGACTGTCCTGCTGAGGCTCACCCTTACCCTCCGTACCCCCAGTGCACCCTACCCTCCGTACCCCCAGTGCATCCTACCCTCCGTGCCCCCAGTACACCCTACCCTCCGTACCCCCAGTACACCCTTACCCTCCATACCCCCAGTGCATCCTACCCTCCGTACCCCCAGTACACCCTACCTTCCGTGCCCCCAGTACACCCTACCCTCCGTACCCCCAGTACACCCTATCCTCCGTACCCCTAGTGCACCCTACCCTCCATACCCCCAGTACACCCTATCCTCCTTACCACTAGTGCACCCCCACCCTCCGTACCCCTAGTGCACTCCTACCCTCCAAACTCCCAATGCACCCCTGCCCTCCACACCCCCCAGTGCTTCCTGGGCTCCTCCTCAGCTCACCGGCTGGCTCCCCATCTCTGGAGTGTGTCCCCTTTCTCAGTAAGCCCTCTATTTACAGGCACAAGTCTGGTGCAGCCCTTTGTCCTGGCGGAGCCTGCTCTCAGGTGCATCTAAGCTCAGACCCTCCGAGCCTTTCCTTTGCCTTTCCTTGGTCTGTGGGCTCCAGGCTCAGCCTGCTTTCTCACTGGGTTTTCTTGCCATTTCTCTGACCTCCATGTAAAGGACATGCCTGTCTCCACTCCCCCTCCTGCAGCTGCCTGGGTCTTCAGCTGGCCCACACTGTTTAGACCTTTTAATAGAACTGTCCCCAAGCTTCCTTCTAGATCCATTTTAAAATTCTTTTATTAATGAGTCTTCCAGCCCCAAAAGGAGCCTCAAGGTCCCTGGTAAGACCTTATTGCTTCAGCTACTCAGAGGATTTCTTTCTTTAAGATTTATTTTTATTATTTTAATTATGTGAGCGTGTGCGGTGCCTCCAGAGGCCGGAGGCTTCATCTCCTAGAACTGGAGCCGCTGGCCTGGTGCTGAGACCCAAACCTGGGTGATCTACAAGAGCAGCAAGTGTCCTTAGCCTCTGAGCCATCTCTCTAGTCCCAGGAAGACTCTCTGGAGTTTGTGCTGTAAACCACGGAAACGTGCCTGAGGAATCCCCGTGCATCTCATGGGCACCATGAGACCAGGCTGCTATGTGAACAGGAGTGGAGATTGTATAAGCTCATAGAAAAACACCAGGAAGGCTTCCTGGAGGAGGTGAATTCAAACTTCTTCAGAGGATGGATAGCAGAGAGAAGCTAAGACTTAGGGACTGGAACAAGGCGGCGGGTTCTACAGCTGACATTCTTTTCCAGGACATCCTAGAGATATATGATGAACTTCTAGGAACAGAAGTCTGGTTGCCATGGCTACAGTGCCCTTCAGAGTCCGCCTCGAAGTCAACTGTCTTTGAGTAAGAAAACAGAAGACCAGAGTGGGGAAGGCATTTGCTTCGGGTTACACAGCTGGGTCACGGAAAAGTGTTCCGACTCCCATGGAAGTGTTATCTGGAGTCGGAGTGGCGGTAGGCGGTAAGGAAAGAAGTGGGAAAAACTTGAGTACATGACGGGAAACAGAGGAGGCAGACCGCTGTGCGGTTTGAGTACACAAGGCCCTGACAGAGGCTTAGCCGGCAGCTGTCACCCAGTCCCCGCAGACAGCCCTGTGCCTGGCAAGGTACCCACCCGATTGTCAGCACGGCAACAGAGGCCGGCAGAGTCTTTGAAAGGATTAGGGTTTGGGGCACCAACTACATGAGGTGCCCCAAACTACATGAGGGGAGCTGTAGGAACGCTGCTCCGTTCACCCCATAATCCCTGTGACTAACCCTGTGGCAGGGATCAGGACTGTCTTGTAGGAGGCTGCCGCTGCCCTGCACACAGGGCCTCCTGCTCAGAGCCTGGGAGGAGGCACTGGGCCTGCTGGAGCTGTGCTCGCTTAAGTTTCCTGGCACTTGGTCTTGCTCCCTACCCTCAGGCCCCCTGAACCTCATGTTGGAGACGGGAGGTGAAGCCTTGGGAATGACTTCCCCTCTGCCCAGCTGATACCTGAGGAGCACATGGCGGGACTGCAGACAGCTGGGAGAGGCAGTGACATGGTGTCTCCCCAAGCCTGTCCTCCCTTCCCAGCTGGCTCTGCCGGTAGGTGGGGAACCCACCCCATTAAACAGAAGGCCCCACGTGGCTCCCACCCCACACACACATCCAGGGTGTCAGTTCCCACAGCTTGAGCACCCCTCCTTCTGAGGGAGGCAAGACATGAGGGGCTGGGCTCAGCAGCCGGACTGACAGACTGAGGGGCTTCCTGCCAAGAGAGGTGCTATCTTCCCGCTCAGCGTCCTGGATTGAGATCTCCAAACACCAATTCCCAACATTTCGCCAGATCTTTTTTTTTTTTTTTTTTTTTTACCTCAAAGCAAGTGGGGCTCCAACATGGGCTGTGGGGCCTTGCTGGGATACAGCCAGCTGTCATGTGGCGAGAGTGGTTATACACGTTGTACACGTTGTACATGTTGTACATTGTTATACATTGTTATACATTGTTATACATTGTTATACATTGTTATTCATTGTTATACATGGGGGAGGACAGAGGCTGGAGAGCCTGGATGAATGGATGATGGATAGACAGGTGGAGGAACAGACGAACAGACATGCGAATAGACAGATGGATGGACGGACAGATGGACAGATGAATGGATGGACGGACAGACGGAGAGACAGGTGGACAGAAATGTGAATGAATGGGTGGATGGATGGATGAATGGACAGACAAAAGGTTGGTGGTCTCTTCAACAGAGACCAGGGCATACCTATCATCTCTGTTTCCTCTTGTCCCACATTGGTTTAATAATCACCTTTGACTCCTGGATGGTGAAGAGTCTGTCCCTGCTGGTCTTCAAGGTCCTGAGCCTTACCAAGTTCTGCATGGTGGAGCTGAGCACAGAGAGGATGGGGAGGCAGCCATAAACTCTGGAGTCGATAGGGATGTGAAAGAAGGAAGGGAGAACTAAGGACAAAGCAGGTCACTGACCTCTCCATAAACAATGCAGTGTCCCACACAGCAGGCAGCAAGCCTGCAGCAGCCAGCTTTTGAGATTATCACACAAGCAGAAGGGCTAGAGTGCTCTCTTCCAGCAGGGGTTGGCTGGACTTAGGGGACTGAGTTGTCTTTTGGATTTGGGAATGTTCCAAGTCCTTGATCTGACTGTAGAATTATCAACTTGTCCACGGAAGGCAGTGGAGTCTGCAGTACAGTCACATATGCAGCTGTGTGGTCATCTTAAACAATGTAATAGGAGATGGGTGGATGAGTGGATGGGTGGATGGGTGGATGGGTGGGTGGGTGGATGGGTGGGTGGGTGGATGGGTGGATGGATGGATGGGTGGGTGGGTGGGTGGATTGGGTGGATGGATGGATGGGTGGGTGGATGGGTGGGTGGGTGGATGGGTGGGTGGATGGGTGGATGCATGAATGGGTGGGTGGATCGATGGATGGATGCATGGATGGATGGATGGATGGGAAGAAGGCAGGTGGATGGGAGGGTGAGTGGATTGATCAATCTGTCAGTGGGTAGATAATTAGAGAACTCACTTCACCTCTTGAAGGGAAGCGTAGCCTTGCTCATGTACAGTAATTGATGACACGTGGGCTGACAGATGCCAGGTCTGGCCAGCCTGAAAGCAGAGCTTGTGCAGTGGGGCTCTGCACCTCCTCCCACTCAGCTCTGGCCTGGGACACATTCAAGGGTGCAGGGGCCTCCCATGGGATAAGGAAGGTTACAATATCCCTTACTGAGGATCCCAGGATTTTGACACAGTCACACATGGCAGAGAGATGTGGGCTCAAATTATCTGTGCATGTACTCTGTCCAGAGTGCTACCTGCCTGTCTGTTCCCTTTGAACAGAAATGTACAGACCAGACTCTGTCAGGGCGTCTTCTGTAGCTGGAACCAGAGACTTCAGCAGGTCTTCTGCATCTCCCCCTCCCCTGCCCCCCATAGAATCGCCCAGACTTCAGTAACCAGGCAAAGAGAAGTCACCCTGCTCTGCCAACTTTGGACAAAGAGAAAGGAGGATTCTGGCTGGGTGACGATGCCAAGGTCCACATTGTTGCCATGACAACAGCTTTCCAAAGTATCTGCATCCTGAAGTTGCCCCTTCTGGTCCTGGTGACCTTAGGTGTCCCTCAAACAAAGTGGAGTGGAAGCTTAATGGAGGCAGACATGTTTGCTCCTCGGAAGAGTCCAGATGTTCATCTGACATGTTCACGGAGCATCTGCTCTGGGCCATGGAGGCCAATGAGATGCCAGGGAATTCTTTCCTGGGGTGCCAGCCATCCATGCCACCCACCACAAGGCCTCACCCACCAAGTCCTTATGTCATGTCAGAGTTCAGCATGATTCAATTGCACTCCTAAGAGACAATCACTATCCACATATTACAGATGAGAAAACCGACTCAGAGAGGCCAGGTAACTTGCTTGAGGACACACAGCAAAGATGTGGCACGGCTACAGCTGGAGAGGCTCCAAGTACATGGCCACCTCCCACCTGTAACCTGCTCTAAGCACGGGGTGATGTGATGGCAGTCAACCGAGGGAAGAAGAAAATGAAACAATAGGAAGGTAACACAAGTCCAGGCCCTAGAAAGTTCTGAGACACAAACACAGCAAAGTGGGAGAAAGGGAAGGAGGGGTTCAGGGATGCTGTCCACCTAAGTGGCCACCTAAGCCAAGACCCGGATGTAGAAACCCGTCGTGGGGATCCAAGGACAGCAGCACCCCAGGCCGTGGGAAATGCAGGTGCACAGGCCCCAGGTCGGGGCGGAAGACCTGCATGAGCACTCCATCCTCAGGGAAGGTTCTGACGCTCTTCCGGGAGCACTGGGATTGAGGAGAACAGCACCTTTGTCACCGTGTTTGTTGTGTCTTGACAACCCAGGTGCAGACCAGACGACGGGAGCCCGAGGGCGGGTGTCCTGCCTAGAGTCACGCAGTAAGTCACGTGTTACAACGGCAGTGACAGGACCTGAGTTAGAACCGTGGCCCCTTAAACCCAGGACACCTCAGTTGATGCGTGGGTCTTCTGTGAGTGTGTGGGTTGCTCTCCTGGGCTCCCCTCCTTTCCCACTTGACCCCAGAGGATGGAGACAGGCCCCTCTGGGGGATCTGCAGGCGGCCAGGGTAAGGAGGCCTGGAGCATGAGTCCTTTGATGTCAAGTCGGCTGCGGACCTGCAACAGGGAAATTCCCATCGTTGGAGGCAGCCAAGCAGAGACCCACCGGCCGCGGTGTCTGTATGACCCCAGCATCCACAGGGGACCGGATATCCCCGATGGCTAGGGCTATGTCACCCACTCATCCGTGTGTGGAGCCAAATATTCGCTGGGCATCTACAACACACCAAGCACCAAAAGGGACTCTGGGACACCCACGCGGTCCTCACAGTGAACACTGGAGCCGTCGTCGCCCACTCTTACGAGGTCCAGGGATGCTCTGCTCAAACATGTCATTAAATTTTCCCCTCAAGAAATGAATATTCTAGATTTACAGAGGGGGAAACTGAGGCACAGAACATACATGGGCCTGTCCTCAGGATGTCACAGGAAAGTAGGGCTTGCCACCTGTACGTTAGAGTCCCTAAGAATGTGTCTGTGATCCCAGCAGAAACAGAGAGTCTCTGGAGGGCCCCTCTCTTGGGACACTGCGTGCAGCCTTGCCAGATGGGGACAGCCTCCCCGATACCCCACCTTCACTCGCAGGTAGCAGGAAGCCCCCCGCCCCGGGAGCTGAGCCACGGCCTTCCCATCTTAATGTATTCTCAACTAAATTAAAGTCATACTTCATTTTAAATTAAGAGGATTTTTTAAAAAAAATAAAATATCTACGGCGTTTAAATATCATTAGTAATTACATTTTATTTTATTTCAAGCTGGCTGGAAACATTTTATTTCTAATTAGGTACATTTGTTTTTAATATCCAGTTTACTGAATGGAGAGCCTTCCGGCAGACGGATGGGGAGGGAGACTTACCACCTATCTCACCGGTCTGCCTGGACCTGCCGGTGCCCAGGCCACCCTGGACCTCAGTCCTTCTGGACTCCCGGCCCTGGGATGATGCCCTTCTCCTTTAGTATGTGTGACACCTCAAAGAAGGAAGCAAATCCCCCAAACAGTGACCACAGCTGCAGGGTTTCCACAGCTGGACAAGGCATTCTGGGACCTTCCAGAATCTCCTGTGCCTGAGGCTGGAAAGGCCACAGCCTGCGACTTGCCTTCAGCTCACACTGACCTGGTGTTCACTGCAAACCCACTCTTCACGTGCAGATCTGCCTCGTTCCCACAGGGCCTTGTCTTGGCTACTGTCTAGATTCTGTAATCCAACAGTCTCTGGAAATGCCACGCATTTCTCTGGTACATTTTGCCTCTTGAACTCATCTGGCAAGGATGCTAGCAAGGACTGTGACCCTTGTAGGTACGTCAGTGGGACGGTGCCCGAGGTGGCCAGACTTCACTGGCAGCCGTGAGAGCTCTGAATCCCGGACCTTGCACTGCTGGACAATGTTCCTGAACTGGGTTGTTAAAGGAATAGCAGCAGGGGAGAAGCCTGTGTAGGTTCCCTGAAGACACACATGCTATCTGCGATCCACCTTAGCTAAAGCTACGGATTGAGAAGAGCCTGGGTCATAGAGGGTCAACTGGCTAGAAGGACAGACAGGTGGACAAATGGGTGTGTAGACACAGGGGCCCACATAACATGCTGTGTGCATAGGATCTGCTATATCATAGAGACTACATCGCCTACTGCACGCACACACATACGCACACACACCATGCTTGCCAAAACTGTCTGCACACAGCACATCTAAACCACCAGCATATGTTCACCAAGCACCAAAAACAGTGGTTCTCAACCTTCCTAACACTGTGACCCTTTAATACTGTTCCTCATGTTGCGGTGACCCCAATCATACAATTAGTTTTGTTGCTACTTCATAACTGTAATTTTGTTTGTTACTGTTACGAATTGTAATGTAAACATCTGATATCCAGATGGTCTTAGGCGACCCCTGTGAAAGGGTCGTTAGACCCCCAAAGGGGTCACGACCCACAGATTGAGAACCGCTGACCTAAAATACCGGAGATGCTGCTCTGAGCTGCAGCACAAGCAGACAGGACAGGCCTTTACCTGAACTGGTCAGTTACTGCTGAGAAGCAAGTTACCACAGACCTAGAGGCTTCATACATACACTTTGCCCCATGCTGTGTGGAACAGGAATCCAGCCACATCCTTGCCGGGTCCTCTGCTTCAAATCCCTCCTCAAACTGCCACCAGACGCTAGGCTTGACTTCTAGGTCTCACCCAGAAGGACTTGTTTCCAAGCAGGTTAGCTGGCAGAGTTCTATTCCTGGATGCTGAGGAATAAGGACCTGTGTTCCTCACTGGCCACCAGCTAGGTAGGGGTTGTCAATGCGCGGTGGTGCTGTCAAAGCCACTGCGTCAGCTTGACACAAGTCTAGATTTACCTGGAAAGTGGGAACCACAACTGAGAGAAGGCCTCCATCAGATCCGCCTCTCCACAAGTCTGTGGGGCATTTTCTTAAGTAGTGATTGATGTGGGAGGGCCCATCCCATTAAGGGTGGTGCCACCCCTCGGCAGGTGATGCTGGGGTGTTTAGAAAGTAAACCCAGCAAGCCATGGGGAGCAAGCCAGTGAGCAGCACCCCTCCACGGCCTCTGCATCAGCTCCTGCCTCCAGGTTCCTGACTTCCCTGAATGATGAGCCGCGAGCTATAAGATGAGATAAACCCTTCCCTTACCAGGCTGCTTTTGATGGAGTGTCTATCACAGACCATGCCTCAGGAAGGTGGGCTTTACAGCCTCCAGGACGGCCACAGAAATGGTGCACCCCCCATGCCGTGATTATTCTCTCTGCTAGAGGCGAGTTGGAGGGATTTACCCCAGATCACAGAGCAGGGGAATAAGACTAGAGGAGCTCTCCCCACCACCCTCTTCCTTCTCTGATAGAGGCTGATAAAGCAGGAACAGCAGCCCAGCAGTGTGTCTGTTCACATACACACACGTATACACTATACATGCGTGTGAATGAGTTGGCTTTAAAAGTGCATTCCAGTATATCTCTTGCACATTTGTGCTGTGTATGTGGACCAACTGGCCTCTGAGCATGAGGGAGCCCTGTCACACAGCTCTGGGGTCAGGAGGAGGTGCTGCACACCACGGATGAAGAGGTGCTTGGCTAACGTGGGCTGGGGCTCACTAGAAAGGGCTCTTGGTCCACTAGGACCTAGGAAGTTTTCCCATCGGGTTTTCTGTCGCTTTCCCTGTAGGCCAGCCCGATGGGTAGGGGGCGGATGGGGCAAGGGATGCACAGGGGTAGGATGAGAAGAGGTCTGAGCTGAGCATCAACAGACCAGGGCTCTTCCGGGTGTAAGGAGCTGTTGAGGCCAGAGTAGCACCAGTGTGGTGAGCTTACACAGAAACGGGTCACACACCTGGCCTTCCATACAGTGTTCTGCACCCTTGGGTCCGACAGGCTTCAGAATGAAATTCTGGGGAAAGAATCCCATCTGGGCCGATGGCATGGGGTCTTCCTTTCTTGTTATTCGGTCACAGTCAGGAAACCGTTTCCACAGGGTTTAGCCGTGCGCTGGCTAATTTATGGCAACGTGACACAAGCTAGAGTCATTTTGGAAGAGGGAACCTTACATGAGAAAATAGCCCTGCCAGATTAGCCTGTGGCAAACCTGCGGTACATTTTCTTGATTAACGATTGATTTGGGAGGGGCCAACCCACTGGGAGCAGCGGCAGCCCTGGGCAGGTGGTCCTGGATGGTATAAAAAAGCAGGCTGAACAAGCCTTGAGGAGCAAGCCAGTGAGCAGCACCCCTCCATGGCCTCTGCATCGGCGCCTGCCTCCAGGTCCTGCCCTGACTTCCCCAGATGACGCACTACAAGCTGTAAGATGAAATGAGCCCTTGCCTCTCAGACTTGCATTGGTCATGGTGTTTTACCACAGCAATATCTCTCTGAGACAGCCGGTGTCAGGTGCAGCACCCAGGGAGATTCCCAGTGTGCAGGCAGATAACAGGAGGGTCTGTGCTAATGCTGCATCAGGCACACAAGAAGCTTCAGTGTCGTGAGTCCAGAAAGCATTGGAACCTGTCCTTCCTGACAGGAGCAATCTTCTCCTACGTCTGTGGACCAGGGAGTCTGCTGTGGAGGAAGCCTTTTCTAGAATCTGCCTCGCTCCCATTTCAACACAAGTTCTGGTTTCTTAGAAAACAACACAAACCTCAGAGTTTACGGTATTTGATAACTGCTTTGGGAACATCCTTTAGATCGGCAGTTACCAAATACCGTAAACTCTGAGGTTTGTGTTCTTTTCTAAGATACTAAAACTTGCTTTGCATGATTAATTAATTGGTTAATATACACTAATAAAAAGAAAAGGAACAAGCCCTGGGGCTGAAGATTCGTGAAACAACCCAAATCCAAATCACAAGGAGACAGTCCTGGGCTTCACAGACAAGATCTTAACTGGTCTCCACTTCTACATGCGTGTGACAGACGTGGCCATCAGTCTGGTATCCCTCCTCCAGCAGTTAGAGTCAGGACTGGCTCATCGGAGGGACTCAGGCAGGAGATAACAGGCTGAGCTCTTCGGTGCCAGCTAATAGTTACGACACAGCAGTTGGCTGTCTTAACTAAAAACAAAACAAACCAAAAACCAGCCACAGAAGAGCAGTGGGGCAGAGTGGTATATGCCTGTAATTCCAGCACGCAGGAAGATGAGGCCGGTAACCCGCGTCTCAAAAGAGGTGTGGGGGTGGGGGAGGTGAGTGAGCTATGAGATGATAATCTGAAATGCTTGAAAAGAACTCCTTGGCTCAGGGAAGCCAGATCGTCCCGGGTCACGCTCCAACACAGATGCTCAACTTCTCCCTCCCGTTACCTCCTCAGATATCCCCAGCAGCGTCAGCAAGTGCCCAGACTGAATGGTTGTGTTCCCTTGTCACCAATGTGTCTTGGTTGCAGGGGCTTGGGGTGAAATGGGACTCCTGAGCCCTGTGCAGCTCTGCTGGCCTCCAGCAGTGGCCCTGCAAGCTCCTGAGCTTCAGTGTTGAGAAATGGAGAGAAATCTCCCAGCTCCAGTCATGGTTGAATTTAAATGCACACGAGCACAGGACGCCCCTGTGGTTTGGAGACAGTCTCCTCGTGTCTGGACCAGTTGCTACTTTTCTGGGTTTACAACCAGAAAAATCATGAACTGCTATGAAACAGACTCACTGGGAGGAGATTATTTTGAAAATGTCTACCCCACCGCTTCTCAGTGGGCACGTGAGAGCACTTGTGGCAGAGGGAGACAGAGCATCCCACAGCCCGGACCCAGGGACTGGCACGACCGGCTACACATCCTTCTCCAGCTCCCTGGTTATGCGGGAAGACCTCGCTAGTCTCTGCTCTCTTTACAACACATTTCTGGCGCATTTTTAGCCACAAGAAATCTTGGGTCCCAGGATATCTGTAGAGAAGGCATGCCTGACAGCGGCAGGGACTGGCCTGCTCACCCCAAGGGTGGCCGAGGTGACCACAAGACACTGCTTTCACATACTTCCAAGGAAAAAAAATCTTCCAAAACGACCACTTGAGTGTCACCCCAAGTTCAAAGCTACTAAACTACATCCTAAAAAAGGAAAAAGAAAAGCAGAAACAAAAAGCAAATGGCAGAAGCAAAATCACTGACAGAAAAAAAGCAGGATACCTAATCAGTGACAGAATCTATATCCACGCTACTGTTGTATCTGTAAGTGCTGTATTTATTTGTAACTGTTGTGTTTGTAACTGTTGTGTCTGTAGCTGTTACATTTGAAACAGCCTTTTGCTTATGGCTGACAGTAAATGTTCCTGTCTACAGGGGTTACACAACCGGTAGAAATAATTTAATATTTAATATTAGGCCCCTATTTAATATTAGGACTGGAGAGATGGTTTAGCAATTGAGAATGTGTCCTGCTACCTGCTAGCTACCATAGAAGCTGGCTGTGAGAATATTTGGCTTGATTAAACTCTGTTCATCCATATAATAAAATTACTGGTTTAAGGGTATAAATGTACATGGGGGAAAAGCACATGGAAAACCGTGTGTTCGTGTGTAATTATGTGTGGGCATTAAAAACAACCTGTTTTTTAAGTATGTAACTTATGTATGTAATTTATTTTAAAGTATGTAACTCTAAGTATGTAATCATTCACTGGGGAAAATAGGACTCGTGATTATGATTTCTTCATACATAGAAGGTATTGTTTAAAAGGTATGTCAGTGTACGGCAAATAATAAGAAAAAAGAGGAAAAAGGAAGCTCACAAGCTCTATCAGTAAGGTATGTGTGTGTTAAAACTTACAAGATATATGTGTGTGTGTGTGTGAGAGGTCAGTGTGTGTTGAAGCTTTGCTTCTCCAACAAGGTGTGTGCATGTGTGAATGGGTGTGTTTTTACGGGGATTGGAAAGAATAAGGTTGTCAAAGTTTTGCTCCTCCACAGATGTGTGCATGTGTGTGTGTGTGTGTGTGTGTGTGTGTGTGTGTGTGGTTTTACAGGAAAAATAGAAAAGTTTATACATAAGAGAAAGACATTGTACAGAGAAGAAAAGCTTGAATTGTATAGAGAGGAAAAAGCTTGAATAGAGAGAGCTTGCTCTGACCCATCCAGAACACTTGTGTCTGTTCCTGCCCCCACACCGCCCTCAACTGACGTCACACCCCTGGAACCCTCTCTGCAGAGGGTCTCTTTCTCTGTGTGTCTGTTGCGTGTGTGTGTTCTTACCACCAATACACACCTTTCTTCAACTGCTGAAAAGAGTAAAATAAAATCATTACTACCCACCCACCCCTCGAAAAATATGTGTTGGTCTTGCAGAGGACTATAATTGCATCCACAACACCCAGCTGTGAGGTGTCTCACAACCACCTGTAACTCCAGTCCTGGGGGGGGTCTGACGCCCTCTTCTGGCCTCCTCAGGCACTGCACATGCGTGCACGCACATAATCTCAAAGATAAAAGTAAATCTTTTTTAAAAGTATTTACTGAACATGAATATGATCCGAATGCTTCGTAGACACGTATAACAATGCCACCATCAAGCCGGTCATATCGGCAAACTTGCAATACGCCTAAAAATGAATAGTTGAGGAGACCAAGTGGATTGGCTTTTACAAAAAATCTTAAGTCACAACCCCATTGACACGGACGCTGCAAGCCGAGCCGTGGGCACTGAGCCTGCGAGTCCCCCACGAGCAGCCAGAGGACTTGGAACCGGCTCGTTTTCAGCTCACCTTAGAAGTCAAGCTGGGGATAGGCAGGATGGCTCAGCGGCTAAGGGGGCTTGCCACCAAGCCTAGAAACCTGAGAGTTGATTCCCACAAGCTGTCCTCTGACTCCCATATGTACACCATGACCACACCCTCCTTCACATTCATGCAGGCATTGGCCATGTTCAGCTTCCTCCGTTACTACTGCTACTAAATAATAATAATAATAATAATAATAATAATAATAATAATAATAATAATAATAGTAATAATAATCTCCTCCCATTCCATCCATAGACTGAATGCTAAGCCACACTGCCCACTGTCCTCAGAGTCTCCCAGCAGCCAGGCTTCCATTCACTCCCTTCTTATGGTCTTGTCCTCTTCCTCTTATGTGGAATGTTTCCACGGAGTCGCTGAGTTGCAGGCTTGGTGCCTGCTTAGCATCATCAAGGAATGGTATCGCCTCTGATGGATGGATTCTAGTCGTTGCACCCTCCAAAGCAATGGACCCGGACTCGTCGTTCCTTTTGTTATCAGCCAGAAGGCAAGCAGCTTCCCCTGCCAGGCACCTGCTGTGGTGTGCTGTCTCAGGTCCAGAACAATGGGGCTGACCAGCTGTGAACCACAACCTCCAAACTCCGAGTTCAAATTATCCTCTTTTCCTTAAAAGTTGGCTACCGTGGGTATTCGTCACATGACCAGGATGCTGGCAAATAGTCCTTCCTGTGTTCTGAGTTGTGAACGGTTTGGCTGGCGTTAACCCTGAAGATGTGTTTTTTCCAAGAAGGTCAAGTGTTGATAGGCTTTGTCAGGCTCTTTGGTGTATTTGTATGTGTTCGTATGTTAGAAATAGTTTGTCTGGGTATAAAGTCTTTCCTTCTTATGTTGCTATCATGGAAGCGAACTCCAAGTCTGTTGAAGGTGAAACAGTTTTCATGTTTGAATGATTTCTGCCTAGATCCTCAGATGTTTAATTTGCCCTCAAGTCACATCGTGACCCTCATCTTTCTGTTACTTTGTCTGTGAGTTGGTGTGTCTGCCTGGATGCACCCCGAAGGTTTGTATGAACACTGGCTTTCTCTCCGTGGCATCTTTGGTTAATGCTGGAGCCACAGTGCCTGGCCCTCATGATGTTATAATTAATTGAGATTTACCCATAAAACAATTATAGTGGTGACTTGCCTTCACTAAGTGTTCAACAATTTAATTCCCCTTCCTTCCTCCTTCGTGATCATTTTCTGGAATAGTTGGGCTTCCTGTTTGGGAAGGAGTGTGTCTATGTATTCATAAATCAGCAATGACTGGTGTTATCCTCCAGTCTCTAGACCTGGTGCCTGTAAGGATGCCTTCAGATCCCTGAAATATGAAGACCCCATCTTTCCCAGGGAATGAGGTGTGGGGCTCTGGCCTGTGTTTCTGGGAGTGCTCTGGGCTTTGGACTGTGTACGGCTCAACCATAGCTTCCTAAAGCAGGCTCAGAGCAGAGATGTGGACTCTGATCGCTTACTAAGTAAAAGCGCATATTAATTCAGCGGCTGATCAATTCTTTCTACAAGACCTTGGGCTGACTGAACAAGCACACTGGATCAAAAAGAATCTAAAAGAGGAAGGAGAACTCTTTCAAGCAGTTATTAGAAACCCACCTACAAACTACTTTCGTGCTAATTGTAATCCCAGCATTCCAGAAACTCCCATTGAGAAGTGGTTTTCACGCAGATTATAAATAACTGAGGAGAGCTCGTTCATGTGGCTCAGGTGGTGCATGCGCTGATTACAAAGGGCATCTGGAGCCTACTGTTTGCCGATGGAGTACATGCTGCCTGCCTGCTGTATACTTCAGGAGGTTTGTGCACACAGGAATTTTGGGGGTAGCTACACAATGAATAATGTGAAAATATACTTGGAAACAATTGTGTGCTGATTACACAGCAAGCCCTTGACAGACACCAGCGTGGGGACGGCTTGTGTGTTAATGCCATGAATGACTCCCATGACCTCATACCAGGCATTTCAGGAACAAATGGACGGGGTCACCCCAACCCCTGACTTTAAAACACCTGACAGCAAATCGCTCCTGAGCGAACCACAGAAACACTCCCGCAGTTGCTACAAGTTCTGGTCCCCTGTTCCCCTCCGCCTCCTTTAGGAATTCACTGTCGCTGACGGGCAAACACATTTCCTCCTTCAGGTTGGCACCGACAGCGGACAGACACCTCACACCTGCTACAGCAGAGGTTTCAGGATCAGCTCTCCAGGCTTCCCTCCCTCGTCCTGCCCGGTGATCGCATTCTGTCGGGCATCCGAAGGCCCAGCTCTGGGAGACAGCTTGGGAGGATTCGCCGAGAGTGATAACGTTCCATTCGCCTGCCTGGAACCATCACATTTCAGTGGTTCGCACAACACCTTCTTACCATCTGTGTCCTGATGGTCTGTGTTCACATGGAGCATCCAGAGTCTGCTCCTCTTGCAGCCTGCTGCTCCCTCCTCTCTGGCTTGGGCCAGATGAGCTGGTTTTATACTTAGGGCTGAAGACTTGTGTAGCGTGCCCGAGACTCTCGATGTGATCCTCAGGACCACAGAAGTAACTTGATACCTGTCCCTCATCTTGTTAGATCTGTAGGCCTTAAACCTGAGTCAAGGCTAAGGATTCAAAATTCCCATTTCACAGATGGGAAAACTGAGGTTCAGGGCACCACAGCTGCATTGCTCTTGTCAGTTTCAAGGCTCCCAGAAGTCTCAAGAACCAAAGCACCAACCTTGGCCACGGGCTCCACTCTCCCCAGCTGCCTCTCTTTTCTTCTCTCTCTCCAGATTCCTCTGACCCCCCTCCTCACCTGCCACACCCAGACACTGCCATTTCCAAGATAGATTCCGCCCCCCCCCCAGAATGGCTCTCACCTCTTTAAGAGTGAAAATGGATATCCCAGAGATTGCAGCTTAATTGACTGATTAATAACAGAAAACCTAATTGAATGCTCCCAGCTCGCGTGTGGGATGGCTTAATGTCAGAGCCTGGGGAGTAAACACGCAGCGGGGAGGTCTGAACTGCAGAGCAAGCGTAGCACTTTCAATTTAAGAGTCAATCTCATTATACACAAGGCTGTTCCCTTGATTCTCTGGAAGTGAGTTTCCCAGAGACTTGTCCAGAGACAGCATCCTCTGCTCCACCCTGCTAGTGCCTCTCTCTCTCTCTCCTCTCCTTTCCTTCTTGCTCTCTCTCCTCTCTCTCTCTCCCTCCCTCTCTCCCTCCTTCTCTTCTCTCACCCTCTGTCTCTCCCCTCTCCTTCTTGCTCTCTCTCTTCCTCTCTCTCCTCTCTCTCTCTCTCTCTCTCTCTCTCTCTCTCCCCTCTCCTTCTTGCTCTCTCTCCTCTCTCTCTCCCTCCCCTCCTCTCTCTCCTCTCCTCTCTCTTCTCTCTCTCTCCACTCTCTCTCTCTCTCTCCCCCTCTCCTTCTTGCTCTCTCTCTCCCTCCCTTCTTGCTCTCTCTCTCCCTCTCTCTCTCTCCTCTGTCTCTCTCCCCCTCCTGCTCTCTTCAGCATTTATTCTCCCCACTGCACATCTGAGCCGCTCAGTAAACACTCACGCACCGTCACGGCTCGGTCTGTGGAGCGGCCCTGCGGCCCGGGCGCGGAGTGTAACTTAGCGCCGGACAGCGAGGACTGAGGCAGGGACTGAGTATGGAGACACAATGCAGAAGCCACTGACGCCTGCCTTCAGACACAGCATTACCCTGTCTTCCTTAGTGTACGGTCAGGCCTGGGTCCCCACAGCAACACGCCCCCGGCGTCACCCAGCTCTGGACGGGAAGTAACTTTGTTGTGTTTGTTTGTTTATGGGGGGCATGCGTGTGGGGGTCAGGAGACGACTTTCAGGTTTGATTAGCATTTCCACCAGGAGGTCCTGGGATTGAACTCAGGTCAGCAGGCCTGGCAGCGGGTGCCTTTACCCCCTGAGCCAGCTCACTGGCCCCCCTAAAATGTTCTCAGTGCGGAACTTGCCATCATTCCCCAGACAACAAGACGTAGCCACTGTCTCCACAGCAGTGACACTGAAGCAGGGGTCAAACGTCATGTGGAAATGACTGACGTGCGCAGCAGCGTGAGCGGGCTCTCGGCCAATGGCACAGCGCTCCGCGTGTGTAAGGAACGGACAGCCCGGATTCTGGTACCCAGGGAGGTCTGAAGGCAAGCCCGGCGAGAGCTGAGCGCTGACTGGATACGACATGAAACATGTCACATTACACGTATTGCACGGAATGTATAACACAGTGTGCGTGTCGTACCACACATTTCCGTGTGTGACACGCCACGCGGATGTCGCACACGGGAGCCCTGGCAACAGCAGGGAGAGCAGAATCCGAGTGTGCAGCCCAGCTGGGATCAGGTGTCTTGCCATTAATAACTATGCAGAATTATGCAGGAATGTGTCCAAGCTTTAAACAAACAATGTACACCTCAGCCTTCCCGAGTGGGAGGAGGGGCAGCCAGAGGGTTTTTAATCTCAGAAGACTTAGACGCTGACGAGGGGTGGATGGGGACCTGACTTGCCATGCGCTCACGAGAACCCGAGTGCAGGTCTCCAGAATCCGCCACAGAAGTCAAGCATGGGGGTGCGCACTTGTAACCCCAAGGCTGGGGAAGGGGAGACAGGAGCAGCCCTGGGGTTCACTGCTCAGCCATGTAGCCCAACCAGGGAGCTAATTACAGACCCCATCGCAAAGGGGGCAGGAAGCATCCTGAAAGGGGGCACCCAAGGTGTCCTCTGTCCTACACATGCATGGGCACCTGTGTGCACCCAACACACACACACACACAGGCACATGTGTGCACCCAACACACACACACACAGGCACATGTGTGCACCCACACACACACACACACACACACACACATGCACACACACATTAAAGCACTTGTAAAAGGTTCACTGAAAGGGACATGGAGCCACGCGTGACCAATCCTGTTGTGCACAGGACAGATGCTGGGTCCCAGGTCAACGGCAGGGTCAGAACCATCTCGCTGTTTATCCATAGTAGGGACCCAGGACATCTTGTGGTGACCAGCAGAGCTCTGAAAGGCTCTGCTTTGCCCGATCCCTCACTGGCATAGAGGGGCCTGACCCAAATCCGTGTCCCCAACAGCCCCCAGACATTTGTGGGCCACCCCTTCCTCTGGGTACCAGGGCCAGACCACCATGCCTCTGTCACCAATCTCGGAACTGCCAGCCTCATGCCTGGGCTCACTCACCCCACCCCACCCTGTGCCTCCCACCTAGGCTCACTCACCCCACCCTGTGCCTCTCACCTGGGCTCACTCACCCCACCCTGTGCCTCTCACCTGGGCTCACTCACCCCACCCTGCGTCCCTCACCTGGGCTCACTCACCCCACCCTGTGCCTCTCACCTGGGCTCACTCACCCCACCCCACCCTGTGCCTCTCACCTGGGCTCACTCACCCCACCCTGTGCCTCTCACCTGGGCTCACTCACCCCACCCCACCCCACCCTGTGCCTCTCACCTGGGCTCACTCACCCCACCCCACCCTGTGCCTCTCACCTGGGCTCACTCACCCCACCCTGTGCCTCTCACCTGGGCTCACTCACCCCACCCTGCGCCTCTCACCTGGGCTCACTCACCCCACCCCACCCCACCCTGTGCCTCTCACCTGGGCTCACTCGCCCCACCCTGCACCCCCCACCTGGGCTCACCTCATCCCACCCTGCGCCTCCTGCCTGGGCTCACTTGCCTAACACTTTTCTCCAAACTGTCTTTTCCTCGCTTTGCAAAGGCAAAGGCAACTCAGAATCCATCCTCCCGGAGAGCCACGGGATACACACAGGACCACAGGACTTTCATAAAAGGCAATTTCTTCAGCTCTCAGCGAGGATAAAAGCCGTGGTATTTTCCCATTCTTTTTCTTCAGAACTTGATGAAAACATGCGCTCATCTGATGGCAGGAAGCAGAAAATGATGGGCTCACAGCAGGGGCCGTGCCTGGCAGGCAGCACGCTCTGGGGTGTTAGGACCCCATGTTGTCTAAGCCCAAGGCCGTCCTCTCCCCTGCCCATCAGGAGGTCTCCCACGCTGGCCTTGGCTCTTGCTCTGATGGTCTCAGGAACCCTGGCTCCAGGACACTAAGAGGAAGGAAGACACCTGTGCCTGGCCCAGACCACCCCAGCCCCTCCCGAGGCAAGGGGCTTGGTTCTGGCCTGAAGGGTGGAGTCACCTGGGCGTGTGCCCTTGAAGGGTCACGTCTGAAGCTCTGGGGTCTGTGGTGGGACTCTTGTCATTTTGGACAAGATGGCTATCATTCCTCTGCAGGGTACCTTTTGAGGACAATGGCTAGCTTGATGTCTGAGTGACTTCACCCTCTGTGACCGCACCTCTGCTCCTCATCTACAAAGCCAGACTCAGATGGTAACACAACGATGCCCATAGGGTGCCTACACTGCCCAAAGACCTTCCTGGGTGACATTCAGCATGGCCCTGTGCCATAGTACTCATTTATCACTAAGCAAACACATTAAGTACCCCAGTGCACCCCTCCCTCAATGCCTGAGTGCTCACCTGTAGTTACCTAGTCAGGGCTTGGAGCCAGGCAGATCTGGGTTCAAGCCCCAGGATCAGGTGCAGCCTGAGCCAGTCCTGTCCCTGCAGCAGCAGGCCAGCCTCAGCCCTGGATGGGCACAGAGACACTGCCACTCTCCTGGGAAGCAGGTGCTAACATCCCCCATGGGTGTGTATCTCTGTTTAGATACCTACACTGGCAATTGTGAGAATTCACCCACAGCCACCTGGGATGTGGGGGCCCATGAGCTCTATATCCCAAGATTCAGTCAACCCCAGATCCAAAGCCGTCAAACACAGGTCGCAGAAAATGGCAAACATCAGAATCTTGAACCCACGCAAACGACACGCTGTGTAGGCGCTGGCTGCCGCCACCTCCCTCTGGTTCGGACCCTCAGCTTCTTCAGCTCCTGGTGTGTGCAGTGAGGTGTTCGCATCTGCAAGCCACACTTGGCTGTTGCTGCTCACTCTCTGTTCCCTAAACGGCATCACTGATGACTTCCTCCAGCATCTATACTGTGCACGCTGTGTCCCTCGGGAGGGTCTGCGTGCAGATGACCAGTTCGCACTCTGTGATCTAGAGGGGATCTTATTCAATCCCCATGGGTGTGCCGAGGACGCCACAGGTATAGCACCTGTTAACTGAGCATCTACTAAGTCCCAGGCACCAGCAAGACACCCAGCATGCAAAGCTGATCATCTGCCCCTCCGATGGTCATGGTTCAGAGAGAGGTCAAAGCCAGCTAGAGACACGAAAATGCTGCTTGGTGAGTTCAGAGGGTAGCTCACGGTGAGGGCCACCTCCCAGACAGGGCCTTGAGAGTCACCACGAGAGTTCTCTCCCGCGCAGAAACGAATGAAACCTCCGGAGACGCAGCCAAGGACTCCGCCCGTCTCCCACACTGAGGCCGCTGGAGAAGGGTGCTGTTTGCTGAGTGCCTGCAGGTCACGGTGCCCAGCTTCACACCTGGGCAGACGCTGTCTTTCTCCTCCTTCCTTCGCAGGGACAAATGACTCCCCCCCCAAGGGCCCCAAACAAAGCCCACAGCCTGCAACCCTGCCCCTGCCCCCCTCCCTGTCCCTAAGCACGTGAGGTGAGATCGTTTGGAAGGAAAATGGACAACTTAACTGTCATTTGCTTAGGAGCTGAGAAAGTCACCCCGGAAAGACAGCGGCGCCCAGGAAGAGCTGGATCCTAAAGCGCGCACTCACGGTGAAATCAGCAGGGTTTAGGCCACGCTCTGCCCTGATCTTCCCAGGCCTAGATTTTAAAATGGAACATCTGTGCTGATTTAATTTACATCTTAATAACAAACAGGCCTCGAGAAACCAGCGGATAAATGCCTTTTATTGCCGGCGTATCTTTTGCACCACAGCTTGAATGAAAACTCTGGTAATTAATTGTTTTAAGCGATTCTATTAAAACGTGTCTGGGAGAGCTGCACGCTGCATGTTTATGTGGCCGACTGCAGGAGAAACATACAGAGCTTAGCAGCCCGGCCTTGCGGGGTCCTTTCTCACCTCTGCTGCCTTCAACATGCGCACACCTATTCATTTATTTCTTTCCAGAGAAAGAGAGACAGAGAGAGAGAAACAGAGAAACACAGAGAGAGAGGAGAGAGAGAGGGAGGGAGGGAGGGAGATCTGTAAAGTTGGCTCATCTTCCTCCCATGTTTCCCCCAGACCTTCATGTTCAGTCTGGGGTGAACTCTTCTTCCCTCACCCCTGCTGGCTATTCAGTCGGGTTGTTTCCCGTGGGGTCATCTGATGCCTGAGTCCTTATCTGGGAAAGGTGGACTGCTCGGACACCTTGGTCCTGACCACTGGGAGCCAGGACACTGTCCGTCTTCAGATACAGCACCACATTCTTTTTACAATTCTTATTTTTGAGGGTGGAGCCTGCGGAGGCTGGAGGTCCCCAGTGGGCATCTTCCTCCAGAGCTCTCTGCCTTACCTTTTCAGACAGAGTCTCTCACTGAACCTGGAGCTCACCAATTCAGCTAAACTCACTGGCCAACGAGCTCCTGGCATGCCCCTGCGTCCACCCTTCTGGTGCTGGGGTTACGGCACGAGCTGCCACTTTAGTGTGGATGCGACGGGTGACACCTGGCTCCTCCCACTTGCGCAGCGACCGAGCATCTCCCTGGCCTCAGGGGTACACTACTCTTAGGCTGGACTGGCTGGTGCCACAAAACTCCCCTGAATGAAGTGTCTGAGATGCAAATACGGGGCTGAGCTCCAGGGAAGCATTTGTGGAATGCAAGTCAGAAAGGGGTGAGTGTCCACAGGTGAGGGTGAACGCTGAGCAGCTCACGCTGTGGTATCACCCTGGGCTGCACCTCAGGCCTGCGGGCAAATCTGCTCACACCTGCCTGCCCGCCTCCTCCTGGTTTATGTTGGGAAATACGCAGCCAGCAGTATTGTATGAGGTCTTGGGAATCATCCCATGGAGGCCGGAGGAGCCCAGCACATCTTGGAAGCTGCTCGGAGCCTGAAGGGAAGGAACAAGGTGTCTGAAGAGACTCTGAGGAGCAATCAGGGATGCTTCCTTGAGAAGGGACACTCTAGGCTAATGGCTCTCAGCCTGCCCTTTATACAGTCCCTCATGGCATGGTGACCCCCAACCATGTAATTATTTACGTTGCTATTTCATAACTGTAATTCTGCTGCTGTTATGAATCATAATGTAAATATCTAATATGCAGAACCCCTAAAGGGGTCGTGACCCACATATTGAGAACCTCTGCTCTAGGCAGAGGAAGCAGAGAATGTGGAATTCTGAATGTTGGCATGGCAAAGAAAGAGTAGGAGATGGAGCCAGGTGGTGGCACACCTTTAATCCCAGCACTTGGGAGGCAGAGGCAGGCAGATCTCTGTGAGTTCAAGGCCAGCCTGGTCTACAGAGTAAGCTCCAGGACAGCCAGAGTTACAACAGAGAAACCCTGTCTCAAAAAAGAAAAGAAAAGAAAAGAAGAAGAAGAAAAAAAAAAAGAGGGGAGATGGGAGGGGAAGGAAGGAGACAGGGGGGTGCTGGGAAGAGTGCCTTCCAGCATGGGAGGGGGTGTGGGTCAACCCCAGGGAGCAGGAGACCTCAGGTAGGGTTGGCTTGGGACAGTATGTGAACAGAGAGGGTGGACAGAGGCTGAGGCCGCGCAGAGGCACCTGCCGGGAGGAGGGGGCAGTGAGACGCGTCCCTGATGGTCACCCTGGCCTCGCCGCAGTTCCTGGCAAACCAGAGTCCAGCCCTGAGCCCAGGGACCACAGCTGCACAGCTGCACACGGGTTTCGGGAGTTCTGCATCTGGGGCAGCGGGTCACAGCCCTTCCGGGAGAAGCTCTCAGACGTGTGACAGGCAGCTAGTTCCCAGCTGAAGTTCTTGCCCCTAATATTTTTCAAATATCTAACCTCTACTTTAACTTTAACCTCGACTCTTTGCCAAAGTAGAAACACGTTTGCTTGACTGACACGCGGGGATGTGAGTTCAAGGCCAGCCTGGACAAAAACGGCACTACTGTCTCCAAATGAGTAACAAAAACTGGGATGCGGCTGGTTGGCAGATCACATGCCTACCACGTGTGACTCCTTGGTCTCCGTGCCCAGTGCCTCAAAATAGAGACAAAATAGCACTGTCACTTAATTTTTAGAAAGTTAGAATTTTGTTGTTAAGGAGACATGCGCACTAGAACCAGGAACGTTGGGAGGGTCCCTCATCCTGAGAGGGATGTCATGTCACCCTGCAGCCAGCTGTGGGTTGGCTGTGGACTCAGACACGAAGGAAACTGATGCCCGAGGAGACATGCTCTCTGTCGTTTTAAATATGAACCCTGGGATGGGCAGCGGCCTAAATGTTCACCCAAGAGAGCGTGAGAAATGAATGGTGACTGACCCCAGGAGCCGCTTCCCGGGCTGGTTCTGAAAGTAACAGCTGTGGACATGACTGTAATGCACCAGTGACCCAGAAGGAGCAAAAGACACCGAACGGCACATCCGTCGAGACATCCGGCACACGGCAAAAGCTGGGCGTCGGGTCTGCACGGCAAAGCTGTAAAATGCAGGTAGCTGCGCCGAGAGAGGCCCAGCTCCAGGATCTCACCTGCGGGGTTTTTCTGCTAGTCTTCTGTGCTTTCGAAGCTACATCTGCCTCCTGTGGCTTATCCCCTCTCTTCCTAGAGCTCAGAGGTAAAAGTTTCTGCTGAAGGTGGGTCCCTGGCCTCGCAGCCACCAGCCATGTGACTCTGTCCTGTTTCCTCATCTGGCAAATGGACTTTTATCATGCCTTGTCGACCATCCTAGGGAAATTAGAATAATTGCAAGGTCAGGTCCCTGTCAGTCTGAGAACTGGTGACACACAGACGGGAAGCTGGGTCCTGATGGTTGTCTCTACAGTGAGAGAGTTCTGAATGTGTACAGCTTTCTGTGACTGTAACAGAATGCCCGAAACAATTAGCTTGTACAGAGAATTCTTTTGCCTCGTGGCTACAGAGGTATCAATTCATGGTCTGTTGATGCCTCTGCTTTGAGGCCCTGTGATGGCAACCCTGGGGAATAGGGTGTGGCTGCACAACACTGGTCACCTCAAGCCCTGGAATGTGGAAAAGGGAGAGCCAGAAGCCAAGCTCACTTCCTTTGGAGACTACACCCCCAAATGCCAACACCGCCAAGCTCCGCCTCTCAAGGGTTTCTCTGCCTCCCAGTAGTGCCACTGAGGGCTGGGCCTTTAAGTCAGGAGCTTTCAGGAGACACTGATTCAAACCACAGGTCTGTTAAGGGTCATTCCATTGCACATTCAAAAATGTATAAATCCTCCCCATACATATGCAATGGCCTCAGAATCCAGGCCGCGGGCTAGGGACAGAGAGACCCCGAGCCAGCCCTTCTCTGGACGTGAAGGGCCCCTCCCCTCCCCTCCTGTAGCCCTTGCTCACAACCATGGCTCTTTAAGAAGCCCATTTGCAATGGGGACCTAGAGTGGGAGACCCACTGGGGTGGAGAAGAAAGTGGCTCTTACCTGACGTCAGAGATCTGGGTCAATGACGAGGGGGCGGCTCAGCCAGGAGCATGCTTGCCTGGCAACCATGAGGACCTGGGTTTGGATCCCAGCACCCATGTAAAAGGCAGACATGGTGATGCCCACTGATGATCCAGCTCGGGGAGGAGAGACAGGAGGATCCCTAGAAATCATGGGCCAGCCAGCCGACTTGATGAGCTCCTGGCCGATGAGAAACTCGGTCTCAAAAATCAAGATTGATGGCTCCTGATGCATGACATACAAGGTTGGCCCTTGGCCCCCACATACCTGTGCACACCATGAGCATGCACACACACACACACACACACACACACACACACACACACACGTACACCAGTCAGCAGAGATGATGAGCATTCCTGGCATGGAGAGTGGACAGGAGTCTGGTTGGCTTCCCCATGCACTCTGCTCTAAACTAGATCCTGCCCATGCAGCCCTTTCCAGAAGGAGATGAGTGAACTGCAGAGCACACTTGGCCCGAGAACAGAGGAGCTGAGAGCTGAGGTTGCTGGGAAGGAAGACTAGAGGAGGAGGTACAGAAGGAGCCACAGAGGGCAGGTGAGCTACTGCCCCTTCGTCTTCCACCCTTCACAGAACACTCCAGAAGCAGCCCCAGGAGCCATGCCGAGCGGAACCCTGGCACCAAGGCCTGCACTCTCGGGCCAGGCTTCCGAGCCCAGCTCTTCTCTGACGTAGATCGGGTGGCAATGCAGCCCTGAGGAGCTGACAGGATGTGTCCGTGAGACACGGTGTAGAAGCAGGAGAGGAGTCACTTGGCTCAGGGACTAGCCTCGCGGGAGATGTGCAACACGCTCGTGAACTGGCTCAACCGCCCCTGCCTGGCTCCTCAGATGCCGCAGGGGTCCTAGTGAAGATGAGCAGCCTGCCGCGCGGGTCTCAGAACCTACAGCAGCTGCGTGGAGAAGGCCTCACAGTCAGGGGCTGGGCTGTGGCACAAAAGTGGGGCACTGGTCCAGCAGACACGAGGCCTAGGTTTGAATCCCAGCACTGCAAAGATGAAGGAAAGGGAAGGGGAAGGAGAAGGAAAGCAATGTAAGCGGGGGAGGGAGGAGGGGGAGGGCAAGAGGAGCAGGGGAGAAGAGGGGGAGAAGGGGGGGAAGGGGAGGAAGAGAGACCTCTGAGCTGGAAGATGGCTGCCCAGCCTCTAAGTAGACTTAGCTTGGGATCTGGGGTGGGGACCCTCGAGATGGTCTTGACTGGCCAGGGCTTTCTTCATCTCAGTACGGTGGATTCACGTCCCACTTCAAGGCTGGCTGAGAAGCTCTCTCAGCAACAGGACAATCCTGATCCAAGAGGACACTGTGCACACCTAACTTTCTAGAGGCCATGCTGTCAACTAAACGAACTGCAATGTTTAACGGGATGTACCAGACGCACCCAGCACGGCCTGCACTGGGAATGTTTGGCAGTCGCTCTCGTTCTGAGCGTGACATGGCCCATGTGGCTAATAGACACTCAGCGCAGGACATGAGGACCAGGTCCCTGCGGCTAAGATGCCACCAGCCTCCTGCAACAGCCTAGAGCCTTGTTCCTGAAGTCACAGCGTTAGACTTCAGTTTAATTTAAAATTCAGAGCCAGCGAGTGGGCTCTCGGGTAAAGGCACTTGCCTCCACGTGGCGAGTCTTCAGGACCCATGTGGTGAAGAGTCCAGTAGCTGTTCTCTGATCTCCGTGCACATGTGATGTCATGCACGAACCCCCCAAATACATACGCACAAGATGAACAAAGTGTAAAAACAATTTAAAATAAAATTCAGATCTTTCAGCCCATTAGCCGCCTGCTGATGTGGTCAAAGTCCTCTGGGGGAAATGCAGCCTCAGCAAGCACTTAGGAACAGTAGGGACCTGCCCCACACCCATAGGGACCTGCCCTCACCCATAGGGACCTGCCTTCCACCCATAGGGACCTGCCCCCCACCCATAGGGACCTGGCCCCCACCCATAGGTACCTGCCCCTCACCCATAGGGACCTGCCCTCTACCCATAGGGACCTGCCCCCAACCTAGGTGCTGCCTTCCCTGTCCCTGGTGTCTCTTTCCTCTGCACATTTGCAGACATGCACACGCAGACACCCTCACTCACACGCACATGTACTCACCCACTCTCACACACACACATTCAGATGCTCTCTCTCTCACACACACCACACACTCTCATACACACACATAAATATACATACTCACACACACATACACAATTGCATTCACACACACAACCAACTCTCACACTCGTACACACACATACCCAGCTGCTCTCATTCATGCACAAAGCACACACACGCGCACACATACACATATGCACACACACATGCACAAACTACACACACACACACACACACACACACTGTCCTTTGCTAGCCATGTAAAATGTTCTGTTGTAGTCACCCAGAGCCTCCGTCCCTTGATGTTCAGGCCATGGATGGCCCTCGGCCTCCACTCTGCTTTCTCTCTCCTGTTCGTATTTCCTCCTGGAGATACCTAAGTTGCTTCTGCAGCCCCAGAGTGGCAGGAGGAGGGGTCTGGAAGCTAAGCGAGGAGGGACGGTGAAATAAAGAAGGCTGGAGAGGGTACAGTGGACAGTCATTTCAGACCAGCCCAGGTGATCCCATCCATCTCCCCAGAGCCCACAGTTTCCTGGGGACAAATGCTGTCATGCTGTAGCTGCTCCAGCCACCCGGAGCCATGGGGCAAGAGGCAGCATGGAAACAGACAGGAGTGGTGGGCATATCGGGGTCTGGAGGCACTGTAGCCTTCAGCTCTGGGCTTCGGATGGGCATGGCTTCGGACCTGTCTCACCAGAGCTCAGAGCCAACTCCACCTCCATGCTCAGCGCTCAACTTCCTCTTGGCACAGAGGCCAGCTAAAGTGACTGTCCCTCCCCACACTGCTACCCACCCTGCAGGTGCTTCCAGTGAAGGGGCCCTCACTCCTCACACCTGTGGCTCCTGCGCCTTCCATTTCCAGGTCCCTTTGCAAGTTCCCAGCTTGAGTCTATAGCCGCAGCTCTCAACCTGTGGGTCTCGACCCCTTTGCGGGCCAAACATTCCTAGGACCATCTGCGTATCAGATAAGTACATTATGATTCATAACAGTAGCAAAATGGCAGTTATGAAGTAGCAATGAAAGTAATTATATGATCGGGGGCCACAGCAATATGAGGAGCAATGTTGCAGGCTGAGAATGGCTGGTCTATAGACAGGGTCTGAGGAGGCTGGGGAATTGTGCCATCCTCTTCCGGTACGAGCCTGTACAGCACTGGACAGTTGACTTGGTGAGATTTAATCTCCATCACCCGAGGGACAGTGGAGCCCACAGCATCACGCAACTGCCTTCGTTGTTTTTCCAATAATCCCAGAAGCCCAAGAAAGAAGCACCATGATTATCTGGAAAGGAAGGTTAGGCCCAGAGAGGTCCCAGGGTCACACAGTTCCAGCCTGGCAAAGCCAGCCCTGGAACCAAAGCCAACCTGGGTTTGACGGCGTCCAGTCAGGGGTCTACAGGGAGAGTCCCCAAGAGCACTGCTCAGAGTACAATTCTCTTTCTGGCTGCTGTCTGAATTTTAAATGTTGGGTCCAGGAGACTGGCGATGGGACTGTGGCCTGGAGACTACCAACCAGAAGCCATCCGTGCCTAGCTGAGCTCTTAGCTGTAGGCCCTCCTCCCTGGTGCTTTAGATCGCCAGCCAGCCCCTCAGACCCACCCCACCCGCCCTCCCCACTCAGTCTGAGACCATCGTCCGTCTCTGATTGTTAGAGCTGTCACCCAAGTCCCCAGCCTGAAATGTCCCCAGGCCCAGGCGCCTGGTGATTATTCCCCTCAGCTTTGGAGTGTTAACCAAGAATGGATTTATTTCCAACCAAATCACCTCTCCCTGCTTCCTGGGGAGAGTCTGACAGTTGGCCAGGCCTGTAATTCTTCTCCCTTGAGCTAAGAGTTGCTGGAGAGAAATGGTTTTCCCCCATTTGTACAAAGATTGCAGAGACAAGAGAAGGAAGCACACAAGCAAGAGAGGAGAAGCAGCTGTCAGATCAGCTGTGTGTGTCTGTGTGTGTGTGCATGAGTGTCTGTGTATGTGTCTGTGTGTGTGTCTGTGTGTGTATGGTGTCTGTGTGTGTGTGTCTGTGTGTGTGTGTCTGTGTGTGTATGTGTGTGTGTGTGTCTGTGTGTGTGTCTGTGTGTGTATGTCTGTGTGTCTGTGTATGTGTGTGCATGAGTGTCTGTGTGTGTGTGTCTGTGTGTGTGTGTCTGTGTGTGTCTGTGTGTCTGTGTGTGTATGCATGAGTGTCTGTGTGTGTGTCTGTGTGTGTGTCTGTGTGTGTGTCTGTGTGTGTGTCTGTGTGTGTGTGTCTGTGTGTGTGTGTGTATGTGTCTGTGTGTGTGTGTATGTTGTCTGTGTGTGTGTGTGTGTGTGTGTGTATACATATCTCTGTATGAGTGCCTGTGTGTGTATGTGTCTGTGTGTGTGTGCATGAGTGTCTGTGTGTGTGTATGTGTGTCTATGTGTGTGTGTCTGTGTTTGTGTGTGTGTGTATGTTGTCTGTGTGCATGTCTGTGTGTGTGTGTGTTGCATATATGGTTTTGTATGTGTGTGTGTGTGTTATGTGTGTCTGTGTGTGAGTGCTCTCTGTGCAGGTTCTGCAGTCAGTCAATACATTTCATGTAACATTGTTCCCTCCAGTTAGTACAATTAAAATCACAAGGCGAAGTCGGCTATAAATCAAAGTTCCTTTAAATTTTACCAGGAAGTTGCACACTCCGCACGCCATGCGCACCAATAAAGATCTGTGGTCGCCTTTGGCAGGAGAGGCAGAAATAAGCAATTTAGGATCTTAAAAGATAAAAGATAATAAAAGTAATTAAGATAATTAACCACCCTGAAGAGAGAAGAATTTACTGCTGTGCACCGTGTTTGGTTTCTTTTGGCGGCACCGCAGCTGTCGCCATGGAAAGCGCGGGCAGCGGCAAGCATCCGAGGGGCTCTTGCTGTCAAAAAACATATCATAAAAAATTTAACACATGAAGAAGGTGGTGGGGAAGACAGAAACAGAAATCAACATCTTCCGAAACTCTGGCTAACTGAGCGGGGACCAGGCTGGGCCCACGAGGAGGCCACTGGTACTTGAAGTGGGTGCGGGAATTGGGGAACTTTCTCTTCACTCCAAAGATGACCTGGGCTGCCTTAGAGGATGCTACTCTGTGGTTCCTGCCCCTGAAGGCCCCTCCCTCTCCAGGCCCCCAGTACCTCCCACTCAGACCTGCCCTTCAAGGCTCCTTCCATGCTGGGCTCATTCTGTATTCTTCCTGGAAGCATGGGCAGATTTCTCTGGTGTGCCCAATCCTACACCTTGCATGCACCCAGCATGTCTCCAGGACCCTTGGGACGAAAATCCTAATCTCTAGTGTGTTACTCAAGACCCTCCAATCTTGAGACAGAATCCTGACTTGTCTCTGAGCTTCTGGCCCTTCGTGCTCTGTGGACACTGAGCATCCAGAGGGGTCCTGAGTGTGGAGAGACACAAATAATCATCTACCCACCCAGACAGGGAACAGGACAGGCCAGCCAAGGATTCCACCGAAGTCCAACTTGCCCAATCAATGGGATTAGTGGGATTCCTTGTATGAGCATGGGTGACTCAAAAGCAGCAGCATGGAAGAGAAGCTCACCCCTGCATGGTTAGTGCCTCACCCCTGCATGGTCAGTGACACCCCTGCATGGTCAGTGCCTCACCCCTGCATGGTCAGTGACACCCCTGCATGGTCAGTGCCTCACCCCTGCATGGTCAGTGACACCCCTGCATGGTCAGTGCCTCCCCCCTGAATGGTCAGTGCCTCACCCCTGCACCTGCATGGTCAGTGAGTCACAAAAGCTGTTCCCCTGGAGCTCCCGCACACCTTGCAGGCTTCTCAGAGTTTCTCCAGCAACTGCTTCTGCTTGTCTAGCCTTGAAGAGACTCTGGGATCCTGAGTCTCACACTTCATGGACCTCTCTCGAGGATGGACTGTGTCCATTCTGAGGACATCATTCTGCGACAGGGCTGTGGCTTCTCTGCACTGAGTCTTCCCTGTTACAGACTAAAGGCACACTCATACAGTGTTCTCACGCATCTCCTGCATGGTTGTGATGGGCTCTCCCGGTCATAGTCTAGAATTCTCCTTCTCTGTAATGTGGAAAATGTCCTTGTTGTATGAGGAACTCAGGTATGTTAAGTCTTACACCAGTCTGAGCTTTAAAACAAAGTTCTGATTAAGAATAAGACCACAGCTGTCTCAGTCAGTTATGTGTTAGTCGGGGTTCTCTAGAGAAACAGAACTTACGGAATGAATACACATCCCACATATATAGTAGATATTTTGTGTATTGTACATATTTTATATATTATACACACTATATGATATGTCATCTATAATATATTAATATGTGACATATTCAACATAATATTACATATGCTATATTGATATATAATAAATATGTATTCATGTATAATAAATAATACATTAAATAATATATACAATATAATATTGCATGTAATATTATATATATATAGAGAGAGAGAGAGAGAGAGAGAGAGAGACTCTTACAGGTTTACAGGTTGTGGTCCAGCTTGTCCAACAATGGCTACCAACACAAGGTCCAAGAATCCAGTAGGTGTTCAGTCCATGAGGCTGCGTATCTCAGCCGGTCTTCAGTACACACCAGAATCCCGAAGGGCTAGGCTCTAATGCCAGTGAAGGAAAGAACTTTCCAGAAGAGCAGGCAGGCAGAGAGAGCCAGCGTCCTTCTAACACGTCCATCATGCAGGCTGCCATCCGAAGGTGGGGCCCAGACTAAAGGCGGGTCTTCCCACCTCAGAAGACCCAGACTGAAGGCGGGTCTTCCCACCTCAGAAGACCCAGACTGAAGGCGGGTCTTCCCACCTCAGAAGATCCACACTGAAGGCGGGTCTTCCCACCTCAGAAGATCCAGACTAAAGGCGGGTCTTCCCACCTCAGAAGACCCAGACTAAAGGCGGGTCTTCCCACCTCAGAAGACCCACACTAAAGGCGGGTCTTCCCACCTCAGAAGACCCAGACTGAAGGCGGGTCTTCCCACCTCAGAAGACCCACACTAAAGGCGGGTCTTCCCACCTCAGAAGACCCACACTAAAGGCGGGTCTTCCCACCTCAGAAGACCCACACTAAAGGCGGGTCTTCCCACCTCAGAAGATCCAGACTAAAGGCAGGTCTTCCCACCTCAGAAGATCCAGACTGCAGGTGGGTCTTCCCACTTCAAGTGATTTAGTTAAGAAAAAATCTACCTCACAAATGTACCCACGTACTTGGGTTTGAGTTCGTTCCAGATGTAGTCAAGTTGACAACCAAGAATAGCTATCGCAGGGTTCCTTCCATAAATACAGCAGAGAAATAGAGACACAGGCTGAGGTAATTAGCAAGGAACAAGCAAATACACCTTGAAAGAAGGAAACAGAATCCAGACTGGGCCATTGAGACCCCAGCAAGGAGCCTGGCAGGAGCCAGGCAGACTCGGGGCAGCGAGAGCACGTGGGAAAGCAAGGCTCGGGTCCAGACACGTGTGCACCTGCTCGTTGGCAGTGTGGGTTTAGACCAAGGACACTGTCCACGGAGATGGCAGATGGCGGCTCCCGTGACAGGCAGACCAGGCTCCACCTGTTGAAGTTTTTAAAAAGTTTTATTACATTTGTTTATTTATTGTATGCGCACATACGCACACACATACGCGCACACACGCACACGCACACACCGTGGCCTGCATGTGGAGGTCAGAGGACGACTTGTAAGAGCCAGTTCTCTCCTTCCACTGTGTGAGCCCTGGGGATCAAACTCAGATCATCAGACTTGGTGCCTCTACCCGCTGAACTAGCTTGCCAGCCCCAAACGCAGGATTTAAAAGGAGTCTTTCCTCTGTTGAACCTCTGTGTCCAGCCTTCACGCATCCAGGCGTTCCCGTCTCCTACCCAAGAGTGGATGAAGAATGAACGGATGAATTGATGGATGAGAAGACACACAGCCAGACGCCCCAATTCCACAGGCCAACCTGGACATGTCGCCTTTACGATGGGGTGACAGAGGCATGGTCTGGGGAGGAATCAGGCTTGTAACATGGAATTCTGACCTTCTCCTGAGCCTGGGATGCAGAGAAAATTCTCTCTCACAACACAGGGCCCCTGTCAGCACTGTGATCCCAAAGGAAGACTGGGCACACTCCACAGCGAACCAGCTTGCTAAGCCAGGCTATCGGCAGGCTGGGGACTGCATGCGTACCCCAGGTCTGTAATTTGCCTTTCAGCAAGCATACAGGCTGCAGGCCATGGGGAGATGAGGAATAGGGCTCATCAGGCATCCTGCAGGTGGAGACAGACATGGAATGGCTTTGGGGAAGCCAGACTGGGCTGACAAGTGTCCATAGGAGACCAAGTCCCTCCTTGAGGGACCTGCAGCTGGCTCTTGGCTGTGTCCCCAGGGAAATGCCTGCCCAGGAGTCGTCCCCGCACCATGTAAATCTGGTCCCAAATGAGGCGGGTGCCTCGGATCTCACGATAATTAGACTTCAAGTGGCCCTATAACTCAGCGGCTAATTACCTCGCCGGCTCCATCAGCCCGGCCCTCCGAGGCAACCAGCCCATTTCCCTGGCAGACTGGCCCATAAAAATCCCGGAAGCACGTGGATTTACTGTATTTATTTATTGAGATTTGGAGAAATATACCTGGTATCCAGAGGCCTTGGGATGTGGGGACATAATTTTGAAATGCAGATCGTTAAAATGAGGGAGAATTACAAGGAGCCGACAGGTTTCCGGTCTCACAGATACCAGAAAAGATGCCTCTTTCATGAGTCACTGGACCGAGCAGGAGACGACGGGAGCTCTAGGAAGATGTTTCCAGAGCAGGCTGTTCGGCATCCCCAGAAGCTTGATCTCAGTGGGGGGCCTTTGCATATGCTGTTCCTCCATCTGAGGCTCTGTTCCCTGCACACCTTAGCAACACAACCCATCTCATCCGGGATAAGCTGACCCCTCTCCAAGGAGGCTTGCTATGTCCTTCCCAGACATACCAGGTTTTCACCAACTACAACCTCCTGTGGTGGCAGCTTGTGATTGGCTCTTTGGTTTCCTTGAAGGAGGCCGTGAGCCTTGACTCACCTCAGCTGTTTCTACATCCTTAGTACCAATCTCTGGGCCAAGTCCATAGTAGTATCTCAGTGCATACTGTGTTTGGTGAATGAATACATGATCAGACTTCATTCAACAAGGGACCAGGGCTCCATGCTTCCCTTACTTTCCTAGCCTGTTCAAACGCCATACGCAGGGTCTGCACTTCTCTGATCCTTGTTTGACAGATCAGAAGAAAAGGCTCCAAAGGTTAATGGATTTGCCCTCGGTTGTTCAATGGGGAGCTGGGAGCGGAGTCGGGCCTCTCCCATCATCCACTGCACACAGAGAGCTGGGCTATGCTGTCACCTCACACAGACACCCACTGCCAAGTTCTGGGGTCCCCTACACCCAAGGCAGCATAGCGACGGTCTGCATGGAAGCCAAACCCACCCTGAGCAGAATGGAACGTCTCCTGGATTTACACAGGAACATGAAGGTTCAGAGTTTCCTGGGGCCCCACTGTGTGCTGTGGGTGAAGCTAGAGATGGGGACCTCCAATCCAGTTGCATAACTAGGTTACAGCCCAGCAGTAGGGGACTAACCTAGCAGACATGACACCCCAACTCCCATTCCCAGCATGGCAAAAACACGCACATGCACATGTGCTCATACGCATTCACACATTCACAGGCAGTACAGATGCACGTGCACAGCCACATACATGCATAGACTCCCCTGATGCACCATCGGGTTCTACACAGCACAACACTTAGAGTCTTGGAATTCCTAACAAAACTAAACGTGGAACTACCAAGACCAGCGATTCTTGATATGCATGTAAAAGAACAAAAACATTCTCGTGGGGCTGGAGAGATGATGGCTCGACTGCTAGGAACACTTGTTCTTCCGGGGACCCAGGTTGTATTTCCAGCACCCAGATGGTGGCTCGTAACCATCCACAGATCTAGTTCCAGGGGATCTGACACCCTACTCTGGCCTCCAGGGCACCGTGGATGTACCTGATACAGACACACACGTGAATAAAACACTCACATAAAAGAGGTAAAATCTAAAAAAAAAAAAAAGATCTTATTCACAAACGTTCATAGTAAAACTGGAAACCAACCGCGTGTTCATCAACAGACGAATGGATAAATACATTGTGGTATGTCCATAAAGGGAATATTATTCAGCCATAAAAATGAATAAAACACTGACCCATGCTACAGTGTGGGTAAACCCTAGGGAAAAGAATATGCTCAACGAAAGAGATCAGACATACAATATCACGTTTGTGTGGATCTGTGGATCAAACACTCAGAACAGGGGGGCACTGTAGGTGTATCTGGGTGAGGCCAGGCGTAAGGGGAGGGGTGATTGCTTGATGAACATGGCTGTTGGCATGGTAAAACTACTGTGCGGCTGGGCAGAGGACCTGGACAGAGGCTACCTGTCCTTACGGTAAGTGCATTTCCCAAAACACACGCATGCTGACCCTGTCAGAGGCTTAGAGGCATCAGTCCCCCTTCTTCAAAGGCCCCCAGGTGTCCTTTGGCCTCCGTGAATGCAATGGAAGGAAGGCAGCGATTTCTACAATGAAGCCATACCTCCTGTGACAGCCACCCTTGGGGTCTAGCCACCACATCATGAGGAAGCTCAGACCACACAGGAAAGCCACATGTTAGCGTGACTCTCAAAAGCCCTGGCTCCACCCACTAACATGTGTAAGCAAGCAAGCTTCCAGAAGCCACACACACACACACACGCACATACGCCCAACCTTGGGGCCTGCTCAGCTGACCTCTCAGACACAGGAGAACCCCATCCAATTCACACGGCCAAAAGCAAAATCAATACCCTAAGAAGTCCTCGTTAAGACCACCCCGAACATTTAGAATTCATTTGTGTTACTCACTCTGAAGCTTCCTGCCCTTGGAGGTCTAAACGGTTCTTACAGGCTCTGTCTCTCTCCAAGGCAAGGACCCCATCTCTTATGGACTTAATCCACGTGTGGCTGCACTTGGAAAAGGGGTCTTTAAGAGGCGACTGAGGTAAAATGGAGCCGTTAGGGTAGGCGCAGAGACTGTGGATTCTCAAAACCTCTGGCTGTTTGCAGGGCAGACATTGCTGACCCATCTCGTGTTCTTCCAGCTGTGCCTCAGGCCCTGGAGCCAGGGGCTGGGAGAAGGGTACCCAGCGTGGTCACCCCCCCCATGCCCATCTCCCCTGTCACCTAGGGTCTGTAAGACAAGCCAGGACCCAACACGGAGACTTGGCCTGGCCTGGAGTTATGGAGGGAGAATTTATTGATTACCAAAATAATGATCACATTATCCTCTCACACAGTGCTCCACCACGAACCACGAAAGGTAGCTGGACCCCAGGGTGAGTGTGAGGGACACCCACGTCCATCTGTGGAAATAAAGACCATAGCGTGCCCGGTCTCCAGGCGCCAGCTAGACCATCCTGGACGCAGCCTGGGAATGGCTTTTGTTTTGCTTTTAACCTTCCTGGCAATTTTCTCAGAGGCTAAACATCCCTGAGAGAAACAGAATGTGATTCAGAAAGGGTTGTGGGGTTGAAGACCACTGCTGGTCTCCTTCCGGGCTCTCGATGGGCCACGGCCTTCCTGCTCCAGGATCTTTGCACAAGCCCTTACCCATCTGCCGACTAAACTCCACCTCCTCCAGGCTGCCATCCCTGATTAGCAGCCTCCCGCCTCGGGCTCCCTGTCCTGTGCTCACTCCCTCTGGATCTCTGTGTTCTCTGCCGGCCCTGCCCTTTGCAGTCTGGTGTCATGAAGAAGGAAAGCATGGCTCAGAGAGGCGAGTACACCACCCTGATGTCACCCAGCATCTGAAAAGTCGGTCTAGCACCCAAGGTCTTGACTTGCCCCTGCAGAGTCAGGGACCGTGAGGGGGTCCTCCCACAGGGGCATTTGCATATTTGCATAATGGGCCTGGGGGCTCCAGCAGAGCCTAGCACAGGCCAGAAACATACCTGTCCCCAACTCCAGACCCCAGGCTGCCCCATGTGACCTGCATGGCCACTTGGTGGCACTGTGGGGCTAACAGTGGCCATCTGTCACCTAGGGGACCCCTGTCCAGTCCAGCTTGGCCAAGAGCCCACAGAAGGGAATTTGTTCCAATTGTATCACAAATGAGGATACTGAGGCATGGAGGTGCCGGGTACCCAAGTCAGAGACAGTTTGCAGAACCACCCTGTGGCCCAGTGACAGAGCTGACCTCCAGTGGGGGCAGGGAAGAACCAAGGCAAGATGGTGGACCTCTGCTTGGGAACAATGCTGCTGAATCACAGCGAGCCCTGACTTGGACCATAGTAGGACCACACCCCAGCAAAGGAAACTGAGGCCGAGAGGCCCCTTTCTTGGTGGATGTCACCCAGTTGGGAAGTGGTCACTGCCAAGACATGTTCTTGGCTTTCACCCAGCCCAGGCGACCCCAGCCAGCAAGGGCCTGGCTGCCGTGAGAATGTGGGGTATAGGGAACCCCCATGTCTCCTCAAATGGCCATGCAGCTCCTGGTGACAGTATGAGCAAGGAGGAGAGCTTCTGGGGTTCCCTCGGGGTCCCTGAGAGAGGGGGCAATAGAAAGAGCAGAGATGGGGTACAGAGAGGAAAACCAGGGAAGAGAGATGTGCCTCTGGGAACAGAGAGAGACGGGGAAAGCCAGAGACACAAAGAAACATCAGACAGACAGAGAGACAGAAAAGGAGAGACAGATAAAAAGACAGACAGAGACAGAAATAGAGATTTAAAATGGAGAGAAGAAAAATCAGAGAGGGGAAGAGAAAGAAACAGAAGCAGTCAGAGACAAAAACAAGACAGGTTAAGAGACAGGCAGGGGGAGAGGCACAGACGAGGAGACAGAGGCAGGGAGAGATACAGACAGAAAGAGACAGAGGCAGGGAGAGATACAGATGGGGAGAGACAGAGGCAGAGAGAGAGAGAGAGAGGCAGGAAGAAACAGGCAGAAAGAATTACAGACAGGGGAGGCAGAGGCAGGGAGAGACACGGACAGGGGAGACAGGTGGGGAGTAACAGGGAATCAAGAGCAAGACAGACATTGAGTGGGACTCGGTGGGGGCACAGAGGCAGCAGTGGTGAGAACTGGGGCAGCAGGGGCCAGGGACAGCAGAGCCTGTGCCCAGGGTGCACCAGGAGGACACCCCCATGCCTGACCCACACCCTGTCTGATCTCAGAGAAGCCAGCACAAGAAAGCAAGCAGAGACCAGAGCGTGAGGAGCTCGGCTCCAGAGGAAGGAGGGAGGGGCCCAGGATGGCGGCCAGGACTAGCCGGGGCTGCGGCTGGATTCCTGCCACCCTGGGGACCCCACCAGTCTCCCGGACACCAGCCCTCCACGGTCCTCTCTCCCCAGCCCAGTGCCCATGGCCTCTCCTCCTCCCCTGGCAGGGCTGGCCAGGGTCCAGGGCAGGTCAGGACGCCAGCCCCCTTGAAGATGGGAAGTTGTCCTTTCTGCCCACTCACAGGCCCAGCAACCATTTGCATAAAGCAGTGCTCTTGTGAGGCATGCTAATGCGGCCTGCTATTTTTGCCTCTCCTGGATGCTGGTTTGCATACATTTGCATACCCTGGAAGAATTAAGCTGGGATCATGTAAATGAACCCACTGACTGGGGTGAGGTGTCCTGGGTTCCTGCCTCTGGAGGGCTAGGCTGATAGTCTTCTCTCGAGGCCACACACAGGACTGGGTGGCCAGGGTCAGCTGTTTGCCTGTCCCTGCTCCTGAAGTCAATAGCCCGTATCAGGCTTAGGGCTACAAAATGAACTTTCAAACATTCATATTCCATCTTTCCATGGTCTCTGGAATGTTACAGTAAAGGTCAAGACTTTCCTGTGGCCACAGGACTGACGCCTGCCAGGCCCCTGGACCCACTCTGCCCTCCAGACGCCAGGAATTTCTGCCCATCCAGCTTCCACCTGCCACAGCCCCTTTGCACATGCAGCCCCGCTGACTACAACACTTTCCCTCCTCTTCATTGCTCACATCTAACTCATTTTCTCACTCCAGGTGGCATGCCAGCTCCTTGGGAGATCTCCTCTGACCCTGTGCCCCTTGGAGAGGCTGCAACCATCTGGAATATCAGAGCCTAGGGGAGATAGGGACAGATTTTCCTCATTACTGACCACCTTAGCTGTGCCATCAGGTGTACACATTTTCCCAATTAGCACATTTTGAAGCTGGACGTGCTGGTGCATGGCTTTAATCCTTGGAGGCAGAAGCAAGCAGATCTCTCAGTTTGAGGCCACCTTGAATGGATGGATGGATAGGTGAATGGATGGATGGGTGGGTGGATGGATGGATGGATGGGTGGCTGGGTGGGTGGGTGAGTGGATGATGGATGGATGGATGGATGGATGGATGGATGGATGGATGGATGGTTGGATGAATGGATAGATGGGTGGATGGATGGGTGGATGGATGGATGGATGGATGGATGGATGGATGGATGGATGAGGAGGTGGATGGGTGGATGGATGGATGCACACATGCATGAGTCTGGCATGCTCTGGCCTCAAAGCCCACTGGTGCACAGGCTTTTACATATCTGTGAACTGAACATGTTCACCGTGCCAGGCACTGGGTACAGTGTCCTGAACTTGTTTTTTGCTTTTGTTTTTTGATGTCTCACTCTACCCAGTCTACCCATGGGAGGTGCACTGCTACAGGTGTCACAGAGAGGAAGCCATAGGTCCAGGTCATATACACAATGTGACAGAGTTGGGGATCTGCCTCAGACTTGTGTCCCCAGAACCCAGTCTGCACATTTCCTAATTCTTGGGGTGACAGCCACCAGTTCACACCTGAGTGAGAAGCCCTTCGCTTTCCCTCGGGTGAGGGGTTATGTAGTGTGCAGCTGGGTGGTCCCATGCAGGAACTCAGGTCTACCAGCTACACACGCTGACCTGACCCACCATAGGCCTGTGTTCCCTCACATCCATGTCTGCCTGCCCACACTTGTGGGCACACACGTGCACACACCTAGGCCTGTATGGACTGTAACACAGTCGATCAGCAGATGTTCCCTGCGGATCCAGTGTGATCCCGTGATGCTGGAGTTGGGAGCTCTGTGAGGATGGAGATGACTCGGCTAGATTCTAGATGCCATTTGGTGATTCCTATTGAATGATTTCCCCGAAACTGCACAAGTCCTATGTTTTCACAGAACACATTCGTGAGTTGTCCAGACTTCCTATTTGCAAGATGCAAAGGTACATTCGTCCCCCACACAGTATAGACAAGGAGTCTGACAGTCAGAGAGGTAACAAGTCAAGCTTCCCTGACAAGAGCTGCCATTCCAGAGCAATCCAGTCCCCACAGCAGCCTCCTGACTTACTCATGGTCTCAGACTCATTTGCCCCAAAATACAGCAGAGCAGAGCTGTACAGGACCTAATGAGACCAGTGGGGTCATTGCCCATTGCACACAATGGGGAAACAAAGGCAGCGGTGGGAGGGAAGAGTGCGGTATGCTGAGGTATAAGTGTGCCCTGGCATCCACCTGCAATGCTCCTGCCTCAGCCTCTCAAGCCAGACATGCCCCTGAGTTCTTCAGATCGCCTTCCCACTTGTCACCTCACCCACCCCCTACAATGTGTCCCCAATTCCCTTCTCCAAGGTCAGAAAGACTGTCAGTTACCAGTGCCATTTGTCATGATCCCTCTGGAATCACCACCATTCTGTTTCACAAGCAAGTGAACCTCAGAAAGGCCAGACTTAGGAATTTAAGGAGGCTCCTTTGCATCAGGACTCATCAGAGCCTGTGACTTTCCTAAGGGGAATCAGCAGGTGGCATTTCCCAGACACACCCCCCACCCACTCCACCCCCCTCACCCCCCCACTCCCACCCCCCCACGTAGGGCTTTAAAGATTCCTAGAGACCTGTGCCCCCTTCTGGCCATGGCTCCTGGCAACACACACATTAGTCAGTACTGGATGATCTTTAGGCATGCTCACACATCAATGTTTCCATGTATGAATGGGTATGCATACACACATACACAGATGTGTGTATGCATACCCATGCACACACATGCTGCACATACACACATATGCATACACACATATACATACACACATACTATATATACACACATACATACATATACACACATACACACACACATACATACATACTGCACATACACACATATACATACACACACATACATACACACACATACACACATTCTCCACATACACACATATACATACACACATATACATACACACATATACATACACACATATACATACACACACATACTATATATACACACACATACATACATTCTCCACATACACACATATACATACACACATATACATACACACATATACATACACACATATACATACACACACATACTATATATACACACACATACATACATATACACACATACACACACACATACATACATACTGCACATACACACATATACACATATGTCTCCATATATTTGAACTTATCTCCAGATATTATATTTACTAACGATTCATTGCACTGACTGCTCGAAGCCTAGCAGGATGCGATTTCTGCAGCTGAGCCAGCCTGTGTCATCATGTAAATAAGAGTCACTCCCTCCTAGCTTAATGTAAATAGAGTTGCTGATAAAGAGGGCATTTGGATGCTCCAGTGCGCTCAGGGCAACTGCGACCGTAGATGTGGCCTGGTCTCCCCTCTGGATCTGCAGCTCCCCAACTATAAAACGTGGTCATAACTCAGATGGGTGGAGCCCTTCGTGTTGGGGGCATCCCACTACAGCCGTGGACAGGACCCGAAGGTTTGGGAGGAGTGAACCACGGTATCTCTGATCACGCAAATAGACTGCTAAGAGAGAGCAAGGAGGAGCTTTGACTATGATGAACTGCAGGAGTGAGCCGGAGAGCGGGCTGGAAGATGGCGGGTTGTAAGCTCTGCTCAGGTCTGGCTTGTACCGTTAATCACGTCTTATTTGTCTTTATTAATACATCGCCAGACATACTAACCTTCAACACACATAAACACATGCACACACACATACGTACATGTACACACAAACACGCACATATACACACAGACACATGTACATACATAAACACATATGCACACATATACACACATACTCTCATACATACATTCATACACATAGACTACACACATATACACGTGCACACACGTGTACACATACAAATGCACACGCACACGCATGAGAGTGCATGCCCAGCAGCTGCCCTCCTTCCACACAGCCTCCCCTTGGCTTCCTCCTCCAGATCTGTTTGTGCAGCTGGTGTCTTGCTGTGGGGGAGGGGAGGCCACCATCAGCCTCATTAAGAATTTCCAGCCACCCCCTCATTGGGAAGACCCCTCTACAAAGCCCCCCATGCGGTGGAGGAAGGCCAGAGCTGCTTTGTTAACTCAGGGTCCCTGGGGGTGCCTCCTGCCTAGGCTTGGATTCCAAATGACCCCCTTCTTAGGGGAAGGAGTCTGTGCCCCAGTTTCCTCAACTGGGTATCCAGCCTTGGTCAGGCACCAAATGGAGCTCAAAAGCCCTTCCCTTCCCAGCCCTAAGCAGTGTGATCTGGGGGGACACTGTCCAGCACACTGAGCACGTGGATCTAGAAAGGCACCCCAATGCCTTCTCAGCCTTCTACTCCCATCAACCAACTGGCCCACTGTCCTTGCCTGCTCCCTCCCTCAGGCAGCCCTCCAGCCTGGCTTCCCACCACCAGACTGCCCAGGCTTCCTCTTGGTACCCTGTGAGATCCTGCCATCTTGGCAACTCTCCAGCTTGTCCAGCCTGACCGTGGTGGACAGGGAGGCCACACGTTACTGGAGAGGTAAGGGCTGTGGGTGTCTTGTGCTGCTGCCTGGAGTGAATTAATCACACTGCACATATCTCTCAGAAGTTAGGTAAATTTCCCTTTCCCTCCTGTCACTGCCTAGCAAGCTGCCAACTTGGAGACTGTAATTATGCACATGGGTAATGAAATTAGCATTTCTATCAGTCTCCTCCCGCTTCATTATGCTGCAAAGAACCTTCTCCCTCCATCCTTAGAGGCCCCCAGGTGGTGCCCACACTGAAGCTGGCCAAGGCCATAGGGCTGTCCTGGAGGGTACTATCTCATCAGGCCTGATACTGAGTAGAAGGTTGGACCAGGTGGGGTGGAGGCAGAGTGGGGAGGGTGTTCTGGGGTGTAGCCTAGGAAGGAAAGGACCAGGGGACAAGAACTTGTGGACAGGCCCCTCCTACTCAGGCACTTTCCTCCGTGTGAGGGTGATTGGCAGGTAAGGGCCTGAGCAGCACAGCCTGAAGGGCGGCCTGGGCTGCTGTGCCTATGTGCCATGTGACATCATCTCCCTGAACCTCAGTTTCTCCTTTCCTGTGATGGGAGAGTGGTGCTGGGCTTGTGCTGGGCATGCACAGGAGCTCTGCAAAGATGCCAGGCATGCACAGGAGCTCTGCAAAGATGCCAGGCATGCACAGGAGCTCTGCAAAGGGGCCGGGCATGCACAGGAGCTCTGCAAAGGGGCCGGGCATACACAGGAGCTCTGCAAAGATGCCGGGCACGCACAGTAGCTCTGCAAAGGTAATGCATGGGGATGAGCGACACCCACACCTGTCATGGACTCCCTTCAGGAAAGGGACCGGAGATGCCCTGTGAGAACCTGGTGCATGATACTCCCTGCCCTACCAGCACCTTCCTGTGTAGACCTGGCTTTGGAAGGCCAAGTTCTGACTCCCAGGCGGAGGCGGTGAGGAGCGGCGCCTTGCTGAGGGACCTCAGACTCCATGCTCACTCTGACCCCTTGTTCCCAGCGCTGTGTCACCTCCCACCAGCCTGGGGACCTTCAACCCCAGGGACTATCGTGCCAGTCCCACCACAGTCCATGTCGCAGGCCACCCTCAGAAGTGTTGATCCTGGGCTCACAGAGGAGACTAGAGAATAGTCCTTAGACCCACGAGTCTGGGCTGCAGCCCAGAGACAGGCTGCCTAAGGTTCATCTTTTACATGTGTGATGTAGGGCTCTGAGGGTGCACGGGTGTGAGGTAATAGAGAATAACCGCAACTGAGCGAAGCCCTTTCTGCAGCCTCATCAGACCAAACAGAGCATGTGGCAGGGTACACAGCACACAGTAGGACCTAACCAAGGCTTGCTGAATGTGTGAATGGATAAACAAGCTAATGAATAAAATGACCACTCACAGTTGAAGCTCTTGACCTCAGCAAAGCTAGGACGCAGAGGGACAACGCTCTGATCCCTTCCTAACCCAGCTCCGGGGCAGGGTGCTCGCCTGCAAGAGCAGCCCCAGAACCAATCCCTAGTATTGAGAACAGAAACAAACAGGGCCGAACCATGTCAACCTAGACCCACGGTCAGCTAGAGACAAGGCACTCTGCCTGCTGGATGAGCATGAACTCCATCTTTCTGCCTGCTGCAGTCCCCACCCATCCCTGTTGTCTCACTCCTGGGCAGTTCAGATCTTGGAAGTAGCCATGGTCATTCGAGCCTTCCCTCCCAACCTTCCCTCCTCTGAGACCCAGCCAGAACGTTCTGATGTCACAGCCTGCCAAAAGGAGTCAAGCCAAAGCATGAACCCCACCGTGGTTAGATGGGCGTGTCTCCCGGTTTCGGTGCAGGGAGGGTCTGCGCCTCCCCTACAAGCCCACCACCTTCTGGACACCAGCAGACCCCCTCATCCCCACCCCGCAGCAACAGGAGTAGCTGCCTGGAGCCTCCAGCCGCCCTTACTGCTCCTTGGAGGGAAGGGTCAGTGCCCCCTCCCTCCAGGCAGCCTTGGCTCAGGAACCTAACAGGGATACAACAATCAGGGGTGGCACAGTACACCCAGACACCCCAGGGCCTGAGACACACCATCCCTCTTGGAAAGTTCCCCGACATTCCCAAGCCTCAGCCTTGCCAAAGAAAACTGCGGCCAGGCTTGTCTTGGCCCAGACTCAAGCCTGAGGCTCAGCAGGAAAACCGAAAACATTTACACAGCTGGGCTTGGGACCCGCTTCCCTCCAGAGCCTGTCAGGGCTCTGCTGGTCCCCAGACTGGGGGTGGGAGGTGCTTCTGAAGGGGCCTGTGTTCCCCAGCTTGGCTGTCCAGACAGAAAACACGAGGAGAGGCCAGAGGGCTGGAGCCTGGAGGGCTAGGGTTCTGTCCACATAGGGGTCGCTGCACCAGGCCTACCTTGCAAGAAATGGCCCCCAGGAGTGGGTGGCAGGGCCAGGCTGCTGTCAGAACCAGCTCTTTACCATTCTATCCCTAGTGTTGCTTGCTGCCTTTCTGGGGTTCTCCAGCACTGGACAGCCTCCCCTCCTGGCCCCATGAGGCCGAGCTGGCCCACTGCTCTGAACACCAGAGGTCAAGAGGCCCCCGTTGACCTCTGCAGAGCCAGAAGTCCCTCCACCAAGGGACTGCAGGGTGGTGCGGCCAGGCCACCAGCCAAGCTTCACAACATCCCTGTTTCCTCCACCCTGGGCCTGAAGGTCACCTCGGCCACCCTCCTCCCTTAGCTCTCTGCCGCTCTGTTGCCCGTTCTATGAGCCGAAGCCGGCGCCAACTTCGCCTCCTCCGTGCTGACGAGGGACCACGTCATAAGGATCCTTGCTGAGCGACCCTGGCAGGGTAGCTCACCTCACGATGCAAGCATGGCTTCTGCAGGTGACAAGACCGAAGCTTCCGCAGGAAATTCTGTAAGCGACTGTCGAACGTATAAAGCCAGACATGGCGGCTCACCCCTGAGGTCCCAGCACTGGAGATAATATGGAGGTGAGTTAAAGGCCAGCTGGGCACAGAGCAAGGTACGGCCGACACCAGTCCATTCCATCCTTGAAGTGTTATGGACTACACACAACCATGCCTAAATACTGCTAGGGTGTTGAGTTTTTGTTTTTGTTTTTGTTTTGTTTGAGGCGGTCTTTCTGTATTTCATTTCCCAGGACCGTCTTAAACTCTGGGGATTAAGCATCCTCCTGCCTCAGCCTCTGGAATAGCAAGAACTTAAAATCACACAGTCTAGCTTGTGTGCAGCACTTGCTTTCAGATATCATGTGTGTGTTCTTGCCTGTTCGTGCAATGCAGCAGGCTTGTGCTCAGCTGCAGTGACGGGAGACATTGGGCTGCACTGCTGCTGCATCCTGGGCTGCACTGCTGCTGCGCCCCGGGCTGCACTGCTCCTGGGCTGCACTGCAACTGTGTCCCGGGCTGCACTGCTGCTGTACCCTGGGCTGCACTGCTGCTGCGTCCTGGGCTGCACTGCTGCTGTGTCCCGGGCTGCACTGCTGCTGTACCCTGGGCTGCACTGCTGCTGCGTCCTGGGCTGCACTGCTGCTGCGTCCTGGGCTGCACTGCTGCTGCGTCCTGGGCTGCACTGCTGCTGCATCCTGGGCTGCACTGCTGCTGCGTCCTGGGCTGCACTGCTGCTGTACCCTGGGCTGCACTGCTGCTGCGTCCTGGGCTGCACTGCTGCTGCGTCCTGGGCTGCACTGCTGCTGCGTCCTGGGCTGCACTGCTGCTGCATCCTGAGCTGCACTGCTGCTGCATCCTGGGCTGCACTGCTGCTGCGTCCTGGGCTGCACTGCTGCTGTACCCTGGGCTGCACTGCTGCTGCGTCCTGGGCTGCACTGCTGCTGCGTCCTGGGCTGCACTGCTGCTGTACCCTGGGCTGCACTGCTGCAGTGTCCCAGGCTGTACTGCTGCAGTGTCCTGGGCTGCACTGCTGCTGTACCCTGGGCTGCACTGCTGCTGCGTCCTGGGCTGCACTGCTGCTGCGTCCTGGGCTGCACTGCTGCTGCGTCCTGGGCTGCACTGCTGCTGCATCCTGGGCTGCACTGCTGCTGCGTCCTGGGCTGCACTGCTGCTGTACCCTGGGCTGCACTGCTGCTGCGTCCTGGGCTGCACTGCTGCTGCGTCCTGGGCTGCACTGCTGCTGCGTCCTGGGCTGCACTGCTGCTGCATCCTGAGCTGCACTGCTGCTGCATCCTGGGCTGCACTGCTGCTGCGTCCTGGGCTGCACTGCTGCTGTACCCTGGGCTGCACTGCTGCTGCGTCCTGGGCTGCACTGCTGCTGCGTCCTGGGCTGCACTGCTGCTGTACCCTGGGCTGCACTGCTGCAGTGTCCCAGGCTGTACTGCTGCAGTGTCCTGGGCTGCACTGCTGCTACGCCCCGGGCTGCACTGCTGCTCTGTGTTTAGGTGGCTCTCTGGGCTGTAGTCTTTTCCATCCCCTTGTGATATCAAGACATCTACTGTTCTCCTGCTGCACCTTTGACTGAAAGGCCAACATGTAGCATGTGGCTGTCTACCAAACACAGCAAGTGCAGAAAGGCCACCACTGTCTGTGACCTGATGATTGACAAGCAAATGGGTGTGGAGCCCCACTTCCTTGCTGCGCATCTTGTGACATTTCGTGACCTAAAACGGCAGCGTTGGGAGTTATGTAACTGAATCAGCACTGTGACGCTGGTCCCATCACTGTTGCTGTCTGTCTTTCTCTCTTGACCTTTAGTGCACATGGGTGACATCAGAGATGGACTTGGGTGTCTCGATCTCTCTCCCACAAGGTCCCTCAGTGAACCTGGAGTCACTTACTTGGCTAAGATGTCTGCCCAGCAAACCAAGGATCTGCTTGGTTTGCAACTGCCTACCCAGTGCAATCCCAGGTCCTGACACCATGCCCTGCTCTTGGAGGGCCTGTTGGGGGCAGAACACAGGTCTATGGGGTAGGCGTTGTCACTGCTGTGTGAGTTCCTGCATAAGCTACATAAACACCCTAGAATTTCATCACGCATGTCATAGTTAACACAGTTGTAGTCATCTCCAGTTCGGGTCTGTTTGGGGCTGTAAGAAGGCTCCCCCGATACCCTAATGCACAGAGCATCTTAGATGCCGCAGTCCCAAGCAGGCTCTGTGGTCGAGCTGCCCTCCACATGAGGAGAAAGGTGCATTTTCCTGCAGCATCTGTCCGATGTGCACTCTGCAAGTCCCACCTCCGGGCCAGGCTCTGTCACAAGGAGGAAGTAGGGTAGCCAACACCGTGGCCTTAAAACCTGGTCCTGGCTTTCAGTCCTCCCTGGCTTGCTGGGCAGGCTAGTATAAGTCTCTTGCAGTCTGGTGGCTTTTATTTGCTCATCTGCAAAATGCAAGATGGTTGACTGTGACTCCCAGGAACAGCTCCCCTAGATTGTGTCACTCTCATCAACAAGTATTTTGGTTGATCTCTCGGTGCCCCAGATCTTAAGGATTTGGGGCACTCCTGAGATACAGGGCGAGGCAAACACCTGAGGACATGGGTGGACAGCGGAGCCCAGGGCAGGAAAGCCATGGAGCTGTCTCCCCAGGGAACACAGGGAATGGCTGCAGACATGAGCGGGACATGGCTGAAGAGCACCCCGGGGATGACTGAAAGCACATCTCTGGTTTGGCTGTGAAGTCATGCGGCCACCCTAAACTCGGCACTACTTTTTAACCATGTCGTTCTTTGTACCCGGCGAGGCATGCCTACAGGTTGGAGGCTGGCCCGCCAGCCCTCCGCCTTTGTACCGGCTCACGGGCTGACTGAAGGCAGTACTCCGCCAAGCACGATGCCCATTGACTGCTGTAGTGTGCAGCCCCTCCCCCAGCCTCTCTGGCAGGTCTGGAGTTAAAACCGAAGGATGCATAAATACGCATAATTAATTCTCCTGGCTGAATATGCAGATTGACAATCAGGATTGACTCACAGCTAATTGATCAGCTGTCTGCAATCACTGCCTTCAGCACCTTGCTAACACACCCCGGAGGGCACCGTGGCCTGCCCGGCTCTGGAAACACAGGCTTGTGTTGAAAATGGTCCCTCACCCCACAGATACCCCAACAGTCTGCAGCCTACCCCCCAACCCCTGTACTCCATAAACTCCCAGAGCTGACAGAATCCCCGCAACCTACTGACTGCCCCCACAGCCTGCAGACCTCTGCCACAGCTGACACTGTCCTGTGTTGTCCAGGGAGGAGGCCTCTGTTATGCAGACGTGGGAGCAATGGATGGAAAGGGACGTTTTGCTTGGGGCCCCATCTCTAATAGGGAGAGTCCTGCTGGTAACCCAGACTGTGAGTTCTAGAAGCCATGTGTGGATTCCTCCGGGTAGACCAGATCTATAGAAGTGTCTTCCAGACACTGGGGACTTCACATAACTCGGGAAGACATCAGGTGATGCTAAGGGGAGGTCTCCCCGCGAGGTCGCTCATCCTAGTGAACAAATCAAGCTATTTAACAGGAGTGTCTTCCTAGCCTTGGTCCCGCTGTGTGTCTGTTTAGTTGTGGCTCAGCTGAACCTTTACACAGTGCACTCTGTCCTTGGACTTCACAGCTCCAGAACCTCAAGCCGGAGAAACTTCTGTTTACAAGTTACACAGCCTTCGATGTTAACAGCAGAGGAACCAGAACGTGGCAGAAGCAAACTCAGACCAGCCGAGGCAGGTGGCAGCAAACACCTAGGTAGGAGTGGAAGGCCAGGGAGCAGGAGGACTGTGGTGGGAGCATCTCATCCCGGATGGGTCCCTGAGAGTCAAGAGGAAAGGCTGAGGGCAAGAGCAGAGCCTCAGCTCCAGCAGACATCAGCAGCTGCCTAGGGATGGAACTTTCTAGAGAAGGAGGCAGGCCTGCACACAGAGTTCCCTCTGGGCACAGCCCCTCCCCTCCTCTCCCTTCACGCAGGGTGGGAGCTGGTAGGTGATAGCTATCAGCTTTTTCCATCTTCTCAGGTACAGGGATTGGAGCAGAAGTCACAGACACAATTAGACCCCGAACATGAAAGGGGTCTGCTGAGGCTTAAGTGGAAACTTCTTTTTCTTCAGTAGGGGTCACCCGAGAGTCATCTGTCGCCTTGAATAGTTCCACGTGTTCCAGGAGACCATGCCGCCATCATGAAGGGAACCTCTGGATCAGCTGGTGCCTGAAGCTTACCTGCCTGTGTACTGGCTTTTCACTTACAGATGCCAACGCATTCTTGTTCGCTTGCTTTGTGGCCGTTCGTCTGTGGGAACCGCCTGGGTTTCCATTGTACGACCAGAGACACAGACACAGGGGAATTTTCCCTCCACCTATTTTCCCTGGAGCAATGATTTAATGAGAGTTCAGAACACGAATGAACTTGGCGCTCTCTCCTTGTGGCGCCGAGGAGAGGGTGGCCTGGGACCCGCAGAACTCCCAGGCTTCTTCTGTTCTTGTTCTTAGCTCCTTGCCAGCCAGCCATCTCCTTCCCCATCACCCTCCCCCAGGGTCTCGCCTGGGTGACAGACCACAGCCACTGCCCGCAGCCGGCCTACGGAGCACGTGTTGGCCTCATTTTATTCACCACTTCCATTTATTATTATTATTGTACGCAGTAGAACTCTACGCTGTCAAGGAAGACACAGAGGCACTCTCGTACGCGTGATCTCTCTCAGACCTCCCAGCCCTCAGCAGAGGGAACCACTATCTTCATGGCCAGTGCCGTACTGCCAGGGGAACCCCGAGCATCTGAGCTCAGGTGTTTTTATTGATCCAGATCTTCTCAGGTGCAAGACCATAAGCATCAAACATCCCCTCCCCATCCCCAGAAATCCAACAGCTGCAGACAATACAAAACGCCAAAACCTAAGTAATCCCTCACCTCGCACAAAGCCATTTCAAACATAACTAAAAATAAACTTCCACAATTGTATGAGGTATGTTTATGTTCTGGGCTTATGTGTAGGGGTCAGATGACAGCTTTGTGGAGTCGGTTCTCTCCTTCCACGTGTACACGCTGTGAGGGTTGGCTTTTGTCAGCTTGACACAAGCCTAGATGTACCTGGAGTGAGAGAATCTCAGTTGAGGAATTGTTTCCATCCGATTGGCCTGTGGACAAATCTGTGAGCACATTGTCTCGAATGATGACTGATGTGGGAGGGTCCAGCCCACTGTGAGCATTGACACTCCTGAGCAGACGGTCCTGGGTTATATAAGAAAGCAGGCTGAGAAAGCCACTGGAAGCAAACCAGTAAGCATCGTTCCTCCATGGCCTTTGCTTTAGTTCCTGCCTCCAGGTTCCTGCCTTGACTTCCTGCCTTGGTTTCAGGTTCCTGTGTTCAGTTCCTGCCTCCAGGTTCCTGCCTTGACTTCCTGTCTTGGTTTCAGGTTGCTGTCTTCAGTTCCTGTCTTGGTTTCAGGTTCCTGTCTTCAGTTCCTGCCTCCAGGTTCCTGCCTTGACTTCCTGCCTTGGTTTCAGCTTCCTGTCTTCAGTTCCTGCCTCCAGGTTCCTGCCTTGACTTCCTGCCTTGATTTCAGGTTCCTGTCTTCAGTTCCTGCCTCCAGGTTCCTGCCTTCAGTTCCTGCCTCCAGGTTCCTGTCATCAGTTCCTGCCTCCAGGTTCCTGTCTTGGTTTTCCCTGATAATGGACTGTAATTTGTAAACTAAATAAACCTTTTCCTCCCCATGTTGTTTCTGTTCAATGTTTTATCACAGCAACAGAAAGCCAATTAGAACACAAGGGCTCTAGGGGTCAAACTTGGTCATCAGGTTTGTGTAGCAAATGACTTTTCCTGTTGAGCCTCTTGCTGGCCCCATTTTACTACTTTTGATTGACAAGTAAACATTATATTGTGTTTTCATGTACCTTATCCAGAAGCACCTGCACTGTGGAGAGCCAATCTGGGTGACATGTGCTGTTTACTTGCTTGTCACAATTTCGTGGGTGACACCAGCTCACAGCGATGTTGAGGAGAACTACAGCAGCTCCCAACCCACAGGCTTGCTTTCCTCCGTGTCAGCTATCCATGGCTAACTGCCATCTAAATATAAATGAAAGACACATTCTAGACATAAATAATTCATACATTTAAAATAGCTTTACACTGTTATTTATTTTTATGTGGATGGGTGTGTGCCTGAATATATGCATGTGCACCACAAATATACAGTATCTACAGAGGCCAGAAGAGGACATCAGAACTCCTGGGAATGGAGTTAAAGGCACTTGTGAGCCTCCATGTGGGTGCTGGTAATGGAGCATGGGTCCTCTGGAAGAGCAGCCAATGCTCCTAACTGCTGTCAGCTCCCCAGCCCTCTAGGTAGCTTTTATTATTGTCCATTACTTGTTCTGCTTTGCCAATAGTTGTTTGATCTCTTTGTGCCCCTATGAAGTAATCTTTTCCACAGGATTGTGCACAGGAGCAAATGGCAGACACAGAGTTTGGTACTCTCCTGGCTTTAGGTTTCTGTTGAGATTAGGGACGGTCTTCCTGTGGGGCCCTTTCTCAGTTACTGACTGCTTGAGTCTAGAGTGGCTGTTTCCTGTGAGTCTACAATGCTGCCCGTAAATGCCGAGCTCTGCTGTGAGCTGGGGCCGCAGCCAGGCCCCTCCAAGTTCCTGAGTAGCTAAAACCTCCCCACAGACACTCTAAGGTCAAGACACCTTAGAAGCTCTCTCTTCTTAAAAAAACCTTAGTGCAAAATGCTTTGCATGAGTTTGCAGTCCTCTGCCCTGACCTACAGACGGGAGGTCTTGTCGAAAATGCAGATGGAATCTTCTGTAACAGTGCAGGTCTCTGCTGTTCGCACCTGCTTCTTTTCTGGCAAAACTGAACATCCTTTGCAGTTTCCTGTTCTGATTTTGATTCCCAGTTTTCACTGTAAACTTGGTTAAAAGCAGCCAGTGATAACCAAACAACAGTTTTCTCCACTAAATTAATTGGTTCTCTCTACATAGTGCTGGCTGGCCTGAAACTCACTAGGTAGACCAGCATGGCTTTGAACTCACAAAGACCCACCTTCCTCTGCCCGACTAGTGCTGGGATCATACCCTGTCTAGCCCCTCATTCAAATTTTCAGGACACGGGCAAAACATAGATAGACAAATTCTTTGCCAATGTGTAGCACAAATGGCCTCTAATCTGGTTTCCACTGGAGTCCTGCTTTCCCATCCTGAGACCTCCTGAACACAGTCCTTACTGTCCACTCTCGTCCTGCCAGGATGGCCCAGTAAGCTCTGCCTGCAGCACTCTGGGACTTCCCCAGCCAGATCCGCATGATTGGTATCAGTCAGGCTTCCTAACAGCAGTTGTCTGTGTTAGTTCCCCTCCTGCGGCCTGGGGCCTCACAGAGGCACTGAAGGGAGTGGCATGTATTTCTACTTAGGATTCCAGAAGGAGCAGCGCAGTTCAGGGTCACAGGACAGCACAACCGAGGCCACTCCCAGCACAGTGGACCAGGAACCTGCACTGGGAGCTGCCTTGAAATCCTACACTCCATGGCCCAGAGTTGCACAGCCTTTCAAATAGCACTACCTACTTGAGGCTAAGTGTTCATAACATGAGTCTGTGGGCCAACCTGAGTCTTTACTCTTTGTAAGTCATTGCATGAGTATCTGTTACAGCAGCAGAAGGCTGGCGAGCAGAGCCCCCACTCCGGGTGGCTCAGGGCTTCTGAGTATGTGCATCGTGCGCTGCGGGAACTGCTGTGCCCAGCGTCCACTAACCCCAAACACCAGAAACTATTTCTGCTTTTCAAGGCCCAAAGCAAGGTCATTCCCTCTGCCAGAAGAGGTCCCAGGATCCTTGCACCTGGCCTGAGACTGGTGGGGGGGGGAGGGTTCGGGTGCTGTCCTCAGCCCTTACACGCCTGCCTCCTGAAGATTCGGGCTGGAGGGCCCCACCGCACATCTGCTGTGTAACAGAGGGGCACAAGGAGTCATGATGCCTCCACACCCAGCTCTGGCATACTGACAGCCACCTCCAAGTCCTCCTGGGCCTGGGGAGGTGATGCCTCTCGTTTCCATCCCTGTCCCTGATCACCCTGTTTTCCCCTCCTGCCAGGGTGTGCCTAGCGTGCAGTCTCCCACTTCTCCTAACCAGGTCCCCTGTCCTTCTGACCTCCAGGGCGGACTTTGTGCTGAGTGTGCGCTCTCTCCCGGCCCCATCACTCATTTCCACCATCATCAAACTGCAGTCTTGGCTCCCCAGAGGACTGTGGCTGGCTTTGCACATCTACATCCCTGAACAGAGAGCACAGAGCTGGTGGGAGGGATGGAGAGGAGGGACAGGAGCCAGCTGTAGCCCAGTTGGCATCTCCACTGTCTCGTCTCCATCACCCGCAGGAACACACCATCCCGTCCTCACCCTTACCGCCACCGTGAAGGTGGAATCGAGGCCCCAGGCCCTGGGCTCCTGATAGCTTTGCCCACTTGTCCACCTACGCCAGACTCTGGGGCAGCAGAGCTCAGAGGCTCTGGGCGGTCACTTCCCCAGGATGGGATGCTGCAAAGCATGCCTGCTGTTCTGTGAGCACCTGGGTACACAAAGATAAAGGGAGAGGGATCACTGAGGTCTGTGGGGTGACCCTGCGGAGACCCCAGGAGTCAGGCGAGGCTTGAGGACAGGTCTCCTCAGGCCTCCACTCCACCCACCCAGGGTCTGCCACACGTCATTGCACAGAAAAGGTCCCTGTGTGGCAGTCAGGAACTTGAGTGTGACCCGGACCATTTGATGGGCATCGACTGTCTACCAGCCCTTCCCAGTCTTCCGAGCAGCCCCACCCACGTTATAAGGAGAGCAGATGACTTGCCCTGGACTTGTGACATCACAAGATGGGATGGAGGAAAGCAAAGACTGGGTCAGCAGTGACCCCCTCACATCTCCGACCTGCACAAACATTGCAGCATGTGTGTACATGCCTGGGCCACAGGCAGGGCTGACGTGCTCACACACTCTTGATAGCATGCAAGCACTGACACTGTGCAGTCGCCCTGTGTGCATGCACAAGCCTTCAGACTCACCTATAATGTGGCTTCCAGAAACATCCTCTGCCTTAGAGCCAGCCTCGTGAAGCTCATAATGACAGTGGCATTGTGGGAGAGACAGCTGCCTGGGGAGCACCCCTGGGGAGCAGTCCTGGGGATCACCCCTGGGGAGCACCCCTGGGGAGCAGTCCTGGGGAGCACCCTTGGTGAGCACCCCTGGGGAGCACCAGGGGTTACAGAGACAATGAGCACTCCCAGAGCAGGAAGAGACCACTTTGTCAGCCCTAGGATCTGCACAGCATGAACCCTGGTGTCCTCACAGCTCTCTGGAGGAAGAGGCAGAATAGACTAATGGCTACCCAATGCCCCTCAGGGGCTCTTTGGCAGTTACCCGTGCCTCCTGTCTATCCTTGCCCATCTCCGTGGTCTGGCTCCTTCCTGGGGTCTGGTCACAGAACCTAGGACTGTTGCAGCATCTCCATGAGAGAAATGGCTCACCTGTCAGCGCTTGAACCAACCAGCCTTCCATCAACGCTGCTGGCTGGAGACATCCACCCTTCTAATCTGTTTGACTTGTTAGGCGGATGGCTGCGGCAGTTGGGGGGGGAGGGGACACACTAAGGTGACAAACGCTTACTCCTCAGAGCAGGCCTCAGTAGGATTGGAAAGAGGAGAAGCCAGGAAAGCAGAGAACAGGATGTCATTTAGCAGTGGGCACACCTCCACCCCAGCCTGCTCCCATCCTCCAGGACCAAGCTCCAATCTCAGGAAAGTGAGAGCCATCTTACCCCCAAACCCAGAGGCCCTCCGTCTTCCAACAGGTAGCAAGCGTACACTAAACACGCGCACAGCCCGTCTACGGCACCCAGCCGGTTTCCTTGAGTCGTCCTTCAGCGGAGTTGACTAGAAAAAGGACAGCGGGCGTGATTAAAGCGGCGTGTGAGTCGCCATAAATAATAAATCAATAACCGTCGGTGATTCACCCGGCGCACTTCAACTGGATTTAAAACAAAAAAATTAAATATAGAACAAAAGGAGCTGCGCGGGAGGGAGCGGGAGGCAGAGCTTCCTGCTGCTGCTCCCGCCTTAGACTAGAGCCTCCGAGGGGCTGCACCGGGCCCAGGTGGGGGCTGGGTGGCTCTGCGGGGGGTCATGGCGGGACCCTGGCACCCTGCTGACACCACACTGCGTGGAAGGAAGGCACAGTCCCTGAATCTCTCAGGCCCCATGACTTGGAGTTTTGTGGTCCCTCCAACCCCTTTTCTTTCAAAGTAAGGGACAGTTTCCCATCTTTCTGGAGCTGAGGGGGGTGTGGGAGGAAGTGTATCCAGAAGCTTGGGGGTTGCTCAGGTCAAAGGGCACCCTGGAATGAACACCAAAGCTTCTAGCAGGGTAGACACGCCCATTCTGACCCCTGCTGCTGTGGGTACTGGTGACAGGGCAGGCCCTACTCTTCGGTTTCACTGCCAGCACCGAAGAACCACAGGCAGGGCAGGAGGCCACAGCACACAGGGACCGAAGAGCGTGACCCTGTAGTCACCTCAAACCTTCACCCTCGTGGTGGCCCAGTGAGGCGGCGTCCCAGGCGAAGGTGCTGAGAACCACGTTTTCCTTCCACTCACCACCCTTTCTGTGTGTCCTGGGATATTCCTAGGCAGGATCCTGAGGTCCAGAAGGCCTTGAAGGAGTTTGCAGTTTGGTCAGGCTGCAGAAGGCCATGGGGTTGGATCTCCAAGCAGGGCCAGAAGCCAAGGGTTCTGGAACAGCAGAGGGAACTGGGTAGGGGAGAAATCTGAGGTGGGGTTGGTGTGTGGCATGTGGACAGACACCAAAACAGTCTACTTGGCCTTGGAACAGCTGCTGTGGAAGCAGTTTAAGTCCTTCTGGACTGGCACAGCTGAGAGATCCTTCTGCAGATCAAGAAAGTTCTGGTTCAGGCAGGCCAAAGAAGTACGTGTGCTTCTGTCTGGGTGCCCTGGGCTCTCCCTTTTATGAGCCCAGTTACTTCTGTGAAGACCCATTCACTATTTCCCTGAGGCCTTCCAGCCCATAGCTACACAAGCTTCTGGACCAACCTCAGCATCCACAGTGTCCAGCAGGACAGGGGTGTGATGGGAAATTCAGTATCACAGAGCACCAACTGTATGCCAGGCCACAGTAGGGAATTAGTGGATGAGCAGATGGGTAGGTGGATGCATGGACAGAGATAGGTGGATGGATGGATTTACGTGTGGTGTGGATGGACAGGTAGATGAACGCGTGGGACCTTAGAAAAGTGGATAGGTGGATGCAGGAATGATTGAACATTTGTATAGATGAAAGGAAGCAGGTAAGGAAGGAAGGAAGAAAGGAAGGAAGGAGAGAAGAAGGGAGGGCCGGGGAAGGGAGGGAGGGAGGAGGGAGGAAGGAAGGAAGAAAGGAAGGAGGAAGGAAGAAGGGAGGAAGGGAGGGAGGGAGGGAAGGAAGTAGAGGGTAAAGGGCTCAAGCCTCTGAGCATAGCTTAGGCTTTTTTTTACAGCCATGGGTCTGGTATCCAAGTTGAAACAGCCCCCACCCCCAGGCACTCTCATGTCTTTACAAGGGCCCCCAGGCACCTGCCGTGTGGGCAGTGCTGGCAACCTCTCTAAGTCTGTTGGCCCACCTTGGGCAAGTGTGTGTGCGGGGGGGGGGGGGGTGTTAAGTCTGCCAATGAGTGGATTCCCCTTTGCATTCTCCAACACAGACCCACCCAGATGAGGGCAGGGCTCGCTCTTGGGCTCAAACCATGAGAGCAGCAGGCCCACAGCTCAGAAAGGCCAAGAGTCCCCTGGGCCCAGCCAGCTCCTGGCCTGTGTCCAGCCTGGCCACAGCCACTGCTTCTCTGGGCTCACTGCACTTGGCGGTGAGGTTAGAATAAGCTGCCTTTCAAGAGGGGAACTTCAGTTCTACACCAGTGCCAGCCGCACTCCCGCCATTAGAGATTTCATCGGCTCCTTTGATTTAGGACCTTGCCACAAGCTGCCAATCCCACCACCCTCCGCCCGCCCCGCTGGCCAGCCTTGTTCCGGCTCACAGCAGCAGAAATGAACATTATTTAATTTCCCGCCAGCGGCAGCGAGAGCCACACTCCCCTCGAGCTGCACAGATTTATCTCGTCCCTTTTGGAAACAGTGTCTGGGGACCTGGATCTCAAGGCCAGCTCGTGCTGACCCCACCCCCACCCCCACCCCCAGCCTGGGGAGGTGGGGTCCAGCACCCACTGAGGATCCTTGGGAAACCCAAGCCCGGGGGACTGTTTCCACCGGCTCAGCCGCGTGCCGCGTGCAGGGTGACCTGGGCCCCGGGCTTCCTTCTGTTTCCTACACACCCGACTTGTTTTGTTGTTCTGTTTTTTCTTTTTCCTTTAAGGGCTCCGGATTCAGGAACGGCAATGCAACATGCATAATTTGGTAATTATTTCTCCGTTCATCCTCGAGGCTCTGCCTGCATACAGATATTGGAATTTGCATAAAACAATCTTGCTCAGGGTCCCACGCTTCCCGGGAGAAGATGCCCAGGTGGGAGTGGGAGAGGGCTCAAGCTGGGTACACCTGTGCCCACTCTGTCCTTGGCATGGGAGAGAAGAGAAGGCAGCAGGTGGCGGGGAGGGTGGAAGGCCCTGGGCACCCACGCGCAGGGGGAGTCTGGGAACACCAGGGTCTGCAGGCCTGGTGACAGGAAGACACCCACGGAAGCCGGGAACCCTGCGATTAGTATGCAGCCAGCGTCTGGCTCAGAGAGGATTAATAGACTCTGATGCCTAATATCCTGGAGAACAATTAATTTGCCCACAGTTTTGTCATGGTTGAAAGTCAAACGCTGGAACAGATCGCACAGCGAGCTGCAGCCCAGAAGCCCTGGGCGGGACCGGAATCTCAATGCTCCGGGCCTGGCCCCCTCCCCCCATTCCCAGCACATGCACCTCAGAACAGTTCAGAAAGCCGCTGTATCTGCCCAGGGCTATCCAAGGCCAAATCTCCCAGCTCCCACTGTGGGTGCAGACCATGGGCCCTGTCTGGGGTCTGACTTCCCCAGCACCCTTTCTGTCCGCAGAGTCCCTGGTGTCTGGTCATCTTGTCTCATCTCAGGAAAGTTGCTCCTCAAAGACACCAAAGCTATCTCTAGTGGTGCCTGGACACAGCAGCCTGTGCTCACAGACATCGCTTTGTCTAGTGTTTGGCCATTGGCTTGATGAGATGACCACTACCTGGCAACAGGCTTGAGAGACTTGCAGGAATGGAGTCACCCGGGGCTTTGTTCCAGAGTCATCTCTAACCAGGCTGACAGATGGTGAGGTGCACCAGCAGGCTGATCCCGGCTTGGCGTGTCGGGCCACAGGTGGGAATTGATAGGCGACAGTCACCAGAGGAAAAAGAGCACATCACTCAGTACACCTCTCTGAAGGGGAGACTGGGTCCCGAGGCGTTGAGGTCACTGCTCGAGTTCACAGGACTTACTGAGGTGTAGCACCCAAGACGCTGAGGTAGACCTCTAATGAGGCCAGTCTTACAGATTGTGAGACCTTAGGGAGCTGAAGTCCCTCCCTGGGTGACTTCCTGGGCAGGGAGGAGTCCCCAAGCTGGGATTCCAGCTTGTCGGGGCTGGGCAACAGCAGTAGCTGGGGTCTGACTCTCCTTACAGAGGTCCGAGAGGTTAAGCAGCCTGCCTTGACACAGCCATCAGCTAGAACCGCCTTCCTTAGCTGAAGAAAGCCAGCCCCATGGTGACCCAAACAGATAAACAGCCCAGAATGTTCGCGAATCTTACACCGGACCTCAGACTAAACACAGTACCTCCTAGCCCCACTCAAGAAGGTCTTGGGTGTCCAGGGCCGCAGTGTCAGATGATTTCAGAGCTGTGCATGGCCCCTGAGAACCCTGCACCCTGCCTGACACTGCTCCCCCATGGGAGGTTCCTGGGGAGCGAGGTGGAGAAGGCCAGCTTCCTGGAAAGACCCAGGTGGTGGCTGCAGGACGTGAGGCCCTGAGCAGGGGTTCCCACCAGGCTGCTGCAACAACACGGAGCACACTCAGCAACAGCCATAGCCGTCGTGGCTGCTTCTGACCCGATTCTACCCGTGTGCGCGCCCCAGTGCTCCTGCTGCCCGCCCTGTGCTTAGCAGAGTTTAAGAAAAGCTCCCAAGGCTCAAATGCCAGAGGCCCCGCTGAGCGGAAAACATAAGCACCATGGTAGAGCTCAGGGGTCCAAGTTCAAATCCAGCCCCATCTCCTACAGTGTAAGTGTGTCTGTGTGTGTGTGCACACACACACCTGCTTGTGTGTGTGCGTGCCACATGTACGTCGGGGGTCGCCTAAGACCATCCACATATCAGATATTTACATTACGATTCGTAACAGTATCAAAACTACAGTTACGAAGTAGCAACGAAAATAATTTTATGGTTGGGGGTCAGCACTGTTAGGGCAAGCCGGGCGGGTTTCTAAGGAACCACGAGACACGAACCGCTGCAAACGCATGAGGCATTTATTGATAACCAGCACACGTCCGGGTCCCGCCTATCCCAAGCAGGAGATGAGCATGGCGGGCCCCGATCCCTTCCCCCCCAGCCCTTTTATGGGGTTCAGGGGAAAGGGGTCTGGGGATGGGGGCTTGTGCAGCTTTGATTGGCTCAGAGCTCTCTGTTAAACTCATTGGTTGGGAGCTTCGCACGTGCGGGATCCAGGGGTGTGATCAACCTGTGCCCTTGGACTAGCCGTCCTTGAGACAGGGTGGCTCCTGGTATGCTGGGGAAGGACGAATCCTGCTGAAGAGTACTGTTAATGGCTGTACTTGGGAAGGCATTTCTCAATAGGAGGCATTTCCCCCTATATGTGACTGCATTCCTAGGCTTCATATTTCTTAAATCCTTTCAGCACAACACGAGGACCCATATCAAAGGCTCACAACATTGGGAAGGTTGAGAACCGCTGTTCTAGCCCCCATTTGCATCTTGCATCCAAGCCTAGACTTGCACGTCTTTAAAATGGGAGCAGCACCGGGTCATAGAGGTTGGTGATTGAGTTCCTGGTGACCAGCTGAGGGTATCTATCAGCGGTCAGGGCTCTGGGTGAGCTGCCATTCGCCTCTGGTGATTGGGGGTTTGGGACACTAACGTGTTACTTTGGTGCCAGGTCCTATTCTGACTACTGCCATATGGGCTGCTCTGGTTCTCAGCCTCATGTGAGGCTGTCCCCAATTAACATCAACTTGGCTTCCCCGAGGATCACAGGAGGAAACATTAGGGCAGAGCCCGCTGTGTCCTTTCCATGCGCTTCCTCAGATTTGGCAGAGGAGCCAAATAGCCTCAAGCACACTGGCCACCTTCCCTGTGTCAGCGCAGCCACGGTTGGGTGCAGCAGGGATGGAGACACCGCTGTCCTCCCAGCACGGTTTCTAGCGCTTTGAAGGGCAGTGACTGTCCCGACACCTACATTCCACAGGGAGCAGGGGTGGGGGGGTGAGACTCCTGCCTGGGAGGAAGCTAGGTGTTGTCAGGGAAGGATGTCGATGAGCAACAGACTCACAGGATGGGTACTCATGCTGGCTTGGCCTCCACCTTGCTGCCTGCCAAGACTCAGTTTCCCCAGGTGTAAGTGGGCTGACAGTGAACATTGCATCAACAGCCAAGGTGGCTCTGGGCGCATAGTAGGGCAGGTGCTGTGGTCACTCCCTCTGACCAGCACACACATTTCCTCCCTCAAGGTCACTATTTATCTGATGCAGCTTTGGGGGAATGCTGTAGAGAGAAAATGCAGTCTCCAGACACTGCCAGGCCCAAGTTCACACCCCAAGCTTATGGACCTCCAGTGACCTCTGAGTTTGTTGCTCATTTGTGAAGTGGTCACAGAAAACCTGTTGGTATTTACCGAGATCCATCTGGGCATACAGTAGGAGCTGGATAAATGTTGGTTTTAATTTCTTCAGGCCAAGAGCAGCTCTTGGATTCTTCCACGAAAGGACATGTCACCAGCTAGTCGATAGACAGTCTCTTCACCATCAGAATGGTCTTGGCTTCACCTGCTTTCTGGGTGTTTCACATGGTCCTGGTGGGAAATTTGAATTTGAGGCTCCCAGCTCTGCGGATCATTCAGAGATCAGAGTAAGGACATTGTCTCCTCTGTGTCTTAATTCATATCTGTGGGTCAAGGAGGTGAGACTGTCAGCCATGATCATCTCCAAGGGTCTCCACCCCCCTCCGTACTGCACCCCACTGCGTGCACAAGGGCCCTGGAACAATTGGAAACTTCATGTCTCATAACCCCTTCCAGAAACATGTTTGAGCCAAGGCTGGCTGTCATCCTGAGCAGGCATCCTGCAGGAGGGGAGAACAACACCCCCTCCTGTGACTGCTCCCTGCAGGTAACCAGAATATGTGGCAGACCCACCCTAGAGAGATCAGAGGGATCAGCCACTCTCAAAGTGGTTGGTGCCTAGAACACTAAACAGAAGTTCTCAGGTGCTGAGTTTGGCATTCCATTGGAACTGGCTGCCAGTGGCAAGAGGTTGAGTAGCCTCTGCTGTAGGATATCAAGACACCTTGATCTTGGTTCAGTACAGTTTGTGCCTGTTAATGCAGATAGCTTTTAGTCATGTCCCTTTTCAATCTCAATGTACACTGCTTTGCAGAGTAAATTATAGCTGTCTGTCTGTTTTAAGGCCATGCCTGGCTCAGACAAATAATTCTGTAATCAATTAGTAATGTCTGCAATGGGCACAGACAGACAGTAAAGGGCACCGTTTTCATGTAGCTTCCTTCCTTGTTCTGAGAGGCAGATCCTACAGTGGAGAACACCCACACAGACCTTTGCTTTGCAGTCCAACAGCAGACACGATTGATGTGATCCTTCTGGTACCCAGGCTTGTTCTCACAAAAGAGTTACTATAAAGGAACCAGTCTGACCTCCCCAGTTGCTCTGGTTTCCTATCTCCCTGTGTGATTCCCTCCCTTTTGTGGTGTCTTGCCACAATCCATATGCTGTGGAGCTCCTATCAGAGGCAGGTAGAACTCACACTGTGTGCTTTGGACTTTCTGTCTCCAAAACTTTGAGGAAAATAAGTCTTTTTATTATTATTTATAAAGACGCTCATAGCTTTGGGCATTTCATTACAGTAGTAGAACACAGCCCAACAGAATGGCTCTGCTGAAAGCGTCTAAGCTTGCCCTGTAAGACTCCTGTCAGGCTCCCAGAACCTTCAGGGAACACGTGTAGCGTCTGAAGCCACGGCTGTGTCCCTTGCTATAGCAGGAGACGCGCATCAAGGACACAATCTATTTTTTCTTAGTCTTCTACTGGTGAGTGCCCTGAGCTCCCAGGAAGTGGCTTCCAGAAATCATGAAGCTGAACACTTTGGGGTTGGGATCTGGACTCCTGGCTTCAAAAACTCCCTTTCATCACTGCCAAATGCACAGACCCACCTGTCACTCAGTCTGACCTGTCAACCATCACTGCCCTGTCTTTCCTCGTGCTGTTCCGGCCACCTGCAATATGGGGTTGGTAACAACGGCCCCATAGGTTCATATACTTGGGTACTCCATTCCCATAGGTGAGACTGTTTGGGAAGGTTAGGAGGCGTGGCCTCGGCGGAGGAGCTGTGTCAGTGTGGGAGCTTCGAGGTTTCAACAGCCCTGGCTACTCCCAGTTAGCTTTTCTCTGCCTCATGCATGTGGGTCAGGTGTAAACTCTCAGCTTCCGCTCCAGTACCACGCCTGCCTGCCTGCCTGCCTGCCACGTTCCTGCCATGTTGGTCATGAACTTTAAAACTTGGTGACCGTGAACCTCCATTTAAATGCTTTCTTCTGCAAATTGCCTTGGTGTTTTGTCCTATAGACAGGAAAGTAACGTGTTTACTCAAATGACACTCAAACATTTGAAGAGCTCTGTGTGGGTCAGAACAGAAATGCATGAGATATATCAGGGCTGGGTACACGGAGGATTAGAAATGTTTGAAGGAAGAAAGGAAGAAGGGAGGGAGGGAGGGAGAATAGATGTAAGGGTAGATGGTAGGTGGATGGATGCTGGATTGATGGTGAGTGGATGAATGGATGGATGGATGATGGTGGGTAGGGGGAGGAGGGTGAGCAGGTGGATAATGTGTGAATGGACAGATGGGTGGGAGGACAATGGGTAAGCAGGCGGATGAATGGAAAGAAAGAAGAATGGGTGGGTGGATGGATGGATGGTGGGTGGATGGATGGATGGTGGGTGGATGGGTGAATGGGTGGTGGGTGGGTGGGAAGAAGAATTTATGGGTGGATGGGTGTATGGATGGGTGGTGGGTGGGTGTGTAAGGAACAATGGGTGGGCAGATGGGCTTTGTGAGGACAGTGGATGGATGATTGGCTGGGGAGCAGAAGGACAATGGTAGATGATGAGCAGATAAAAAAGTAAACAGACACGTGCGTACACCGGTCGAGGAGGCATCAAAGCCAGGCAAGAAGGTGAATGGAAAAGGCAAGGGTTTGCTGGGAAGAAGACTGGTATGTCTTCTCTCAAAATCCACCCAGACATCCCAGAGGATTCCACAGGTAACTCATCACCCCAACGTGTCAGGAAGCTCCTGTCCAGCTCATGTGTCCAAGGCCACAGGATCCAGCGCTCTGGCTGGGACAGAGTCAGGGCCACTAGGCCAGGTCAGAGACACCTGCCCAAAGCAATTCAGAGACAATAGAATTCTGCAGAGCATGGGACTCAGGAAATAAACCAAGAAGCCTGGCCCAGGATCAGGGATGGGAAATGCCAGCCCAAGAGGCGTCACCAGACAGTGAGGTCTAGAGTGACTGTCCACCCAGCTGTCGGCTCTCCTGCAGCTGACCACCCTTCTGTCTCTGTCCATCCATCTCCGGCCTAACTATCCACCAACCTTCCCATCCAGCCCCATGACCCTTTCTTCCTCCATCTGTCCATCTGCTCATCCACCCAGTTCTCCAAGTGTCCATCCTTCTTGTCACCTTGACACAAGTTAGGGTCCTCAGGAAGAGGAAACCTCAACTGCGAAAATGCCTCCACCAGACTGGCCTGCAGGCAAGTCTGAGGACATTTTCTTGATTGACAATTGATGTGGGAGGAGCCAGCCCACTGTGGGCGGTGTGTCCCCTAAGAAGATGGTCCTGGGTTCTATAAGAAAGCAGGCTGAGCAAGCCATGAGAAGCCAGTAAGCAGTACCCTCCATGGGCTCTGCTTCAGCTCCTGCCTCCAGGCTGCTGCTCTAAGTTTATGCCCTGACTTCCCTTCATGATGGACTGTGGGTGGTGTCTGTAAGCCGAGCAAACCCATTCCTCTCCTAAGTTAGTCTTGGTGGTGATTATCACAGCAGCCAAAAGCCATCTAGGATTCTGTGCACCTGTCTGTCCACCCTCCACTTGTCCTTCCATCTTGCATCTATGTATCTGCCCATGCATGCATGCATCACTCAGCTATCCTCACGCCTACACACTTCCCCATCCACACAGCCCATCTTTGTACCTGTCTGTCCAATACTCATCTGTCCATCCGCCCATACATACATCTGTCAATCTAGATGTCTCTTACCCATTTCTCGGTCCATCCAAGCATCTGTCTTTGGTACTCATTTCTTGAGTGCTATGCTGGGCACAGACACAATAAAAACTCCATTTGCAATTCCCAAGTGCCAAGGACTTGGAGGCTCATAGCCAACTACGCAAAACGGGAAAAGGCAACCGGGAGAGAAAGGAGAGCTGCCCCATGGTCTCTGCCTTTCAGCCAGCGCCAGCAGGAGAGCGGCAGCTATGTATGGGCAGACCTCACCTGGCTGTTAGACGTTAGCATTTAACACGTTCACAGTCTCTCCAGCCAGTTCACACTGAGGTGTGAATGTGTGAGCCTGCCCAACCCCTGCAGTGTTTCTGTAGAGAGCAGCCTGGGGGGCCTCTTTGGCAGAGCTGTCTTAGATTTCAGACTCAGAAACCTCATTAAGGAAGAACTTGAGACAAGACCCCAGCAGGAGTCAGGATGGGAAGGGAGGCTGCAGGGTGGGTCCACTCAGTCCAGGGCAGTCCATCAGCCTTGTGCGCAGCACCCAACAGGTTGCAGTACAAACAGGCACCAGTGTTCCATCTACAGAGAGAGGTCTGTCCCAAGGCGGAGACCAGGCAGCCTTCCTCTGCCTATGGCCGGCAATCAACAACAGAACACACACAGCCTCCTTCAAATACCCTGTGCCTCAGAAGGACAGGAACCAACAGGAGGGAGCCAGGGAGGCAGCGGGACAGTCTGGACACGGACACGGTGGCTGCCACCTCGCTCTCAGCTGCTGGTTCCACCGCATAGGACTGCCAGCAAGCCCGTGTCTGTCACGTGTGAACGCATCCGTGGAGGAGGGAGCCAGAAGCCAGACAAATCCAGAAACGAGAAAGCTGCCCCCTCCCGACCTCACCCTGTGAGCAAGGATCCCTGCTTCAGGGCTTCAAAGCCAAGGTCACAGTCTGCGGGTCCTTAGGACGTCCCCGGCAGGGTCCACAGCAGAGGTCAGATCAACAGCGCCCTTCCCTGGAACATTCTTCCTTCCCTGCCTCTCCCCTGACTCCAGTCTTGCTTCTCAGAACCACCTCCTGGATTTTCTGACACCCTCCACTCCACCCACCCCACCCCTGACCCCGACCAACCCTACTCCACCACTCCTTCCTGTCCCCCAAACTCCCAACACCCCCATTCTCCCGCCCTCCCACCCATACTCACCCCTCACCCCCAGCCTCACACCCTCCCCACACCCCTACCTGTGTTTCAGAGACCCCAAATTACCCCTTTGCATAACTGCCTTCTCCCCGGCCACGCCTGTCCCTGACAGGAGACTGGGGGGCTGAGTCTAGACAGCTTCCTCCTGCTGAAAACTCAGGCAGGGAGCAAAGGAACAGAAGGAGAGAAGCCAGAGAGAAGTAAGACACAGGACTTGAACTCAGGTCCAGCTGGTGCCTGGACATAGCTATATTTCCCCAGGAAGTCTCCCTGTGACACCCTTCATTTTTGCCTAGACTTCACTCAGTGTGAGTGTCCGTCACCCCCAGGGGATACATGAGGTCCAGCCTCAGCATAAGAACAGCCATGATGGGAAACTCCGGCCACCTACTTCCTGTTTCCATCCTGAGGTGCAGGTATTCTGTGTAAAGCCCCCGGCGTCCGGCTCTGTTACATGTGCCACACCGTCCTGGTGACACCGCAGTCATAGTGAGGTTCAAGTCTAAGCAAGAGACTCCAACTCAAGCTCTTCCCAAGGCCCACCTTGCCCCAGACCCCACTTGAGCTATTTCGTACCTGAGTCACACGCTGCTCCAGTCACACAGCCTCCCAAGCCCAGGGATAGGCCAGACTTTCATACCACAGGACCCTTGCACAGGTTCACCCTCAGCAGGACCCTTCCCTGACTGGCTCTGCGTGAATCGCCTCCCACATACTGCTCCCTACCTGAGTCTCCCACAGTCCTCTGCCTCTGAGGACAGAGTGGTTGTCCCTGTGGGTAATTTCGAGCTTGAGAGTTTGTTTCTTAGAGGGCGCATTTGTCCCCGTGGAGAATTTTGCCTCTGCTCTACATGGGCTGGGCTGGCTGCGGGCTCTGGCCTGGGACAGGGCTTTGACCCAGGTCTGGCCAGTTACAGCACCATGCCCCCTGTATGGACAGGTCCCCAAAGGGCCCTTAAGGCGAGTGCTGGAGAACAGTGGTGGCTTCTTTGACAGGATTCCCAATTCAAGGCAGTAACCTGCCCCCTCGCTGTACACGGATGACCTTTTGTGCCCCCCTCCCCGGGAGACCAGGACATGTTGAAAGAGACTCTGCTTGGCAGAGGAGTCGCCCTCCCTCTCTCAGGATAAGCCTCTGTGTTGTGCAGAGGCTTACACCACAGGGGAGAGCGTGCTGGGCGCCCCAACGGGAAGCAGCTGCTTGGCCACTGCGGTGACATGAGCCTGAATGAGCTTCAGGTGGCCCGAGCCATAGCCCCTGCATCTGGATCTCTGATACCAAACGCAGCAGACACAGGCACCCCGCTGGTCCCCACCCGAATTGTAGGACTGTGAGCAATGGCCTGGGGCGGATGCCTTTCCAGCCAGGACAGAACAGAAGGCAGCACTCACTCAGGAAGGGGTGTCAAGGAACCCAGAAGGCTTCTGTTGCCTGCACCGAGGCTCTGCAGGGACCACGGGGAAAACAGTGGCAGAACAGATGGGCAGACCGAGGCTGTGCCGAAACTGGGACCGGGCTCTTCCCTTGGTTGCAGGGTCCCTCCTGGCAACCAGCCCGGCCCCTTCTGTGTGAAGTGCTCACTGTGGTGACAGAACTGCCTTCCAGTTGGCAGGGCTCCTGGAGGTGGGTTCTGCCAGGCCCAGCCTGGGTCTGCAGAGAAACTCTTAAAGAGCTGCCTCCATGCCCCGTCCCCATCCTCAGGACTGGACACATGCTACCAGAGAGACGCAAGGAAGTAGCAGGTCTCCAACCCTGGGTGAACACTGATGAACGTTGATGGAGAGATCTGAACTCAGAACTGCCCTGAGCCCTGTGTCCTGCGTCTAGGTAAGAAAGAGAGGGTATCTGTGGGGGTGGCCAGGACCCTCATGAGCCAAGTAGCAAGCAGGGGTGAGGATGATAATCAGGTGGGGCGAAGGAAGGTGTGGACAAAACAGACAGGGCTAGGCATTGACCAGAGCTCAAGGCCACAGGGTCCTGGGAGGCTGGGAACCAGGGTAGGCAACCCCTTTAAACCCTTTGTCCCGAAGGCCCTTGGCCTTTGCAGTAGACATGGCCACCTGGACCACCATTCTCCATGCCCTCTTCCTTCTGATTCCAGGAAGCTCAGTTGTCTTCTGGTCCCCCACAGTAATAACAAAATCAGTGTGACCAAGTGTCAGGCTAGTACCCGGGGTGTGTCTACCAGAACCAGGCTAGGTAGCTTGGCGCCAAACCTGCAGCCCTCAGTTCCCTTCTGTCTCTGAGTCACTCCTGCTCCCGGACTGTCTATGTGTCCCATCTGCCCTCCCTCAGACTGCGTCCTACAGCAAGGGCAGTAGAGAGGACTGTAGAGAGAACAGAAAGTCTTTCTTCTCTTGGGGAGGTTGAGGCAGGAGCACACAGGGCGGAAGAGAGAATCAGAGGCGGGCAGTGTGCAGAGAGGCAGAGGATGGGACGCACTGAAGAAGACAGAGGAGACACTGAGCTGCAGAGGCAGCGATTAGAAGGGCTGGGGGAGATGGACACACACACGCAGGGGGAGAAGACACGGGGACACCCCTCATCCCAGCTCAGTCACCCCAGAGCTGAGCCCAAACAAACGTGGGTTCTGCTGGCCAAGGGGACGAAGCCAAGGGAGACGGGGGCAGCAGCACATCTTCTGTGGCCCGAAGGCTGAAGCTCTTGCCGTGACCTGCTCTCCACATGCTGGGGGTGGGGGTGGAGGGGTTAACTATGGGGGAACCCGTTCCTGCCTCCCCATCCTGGGAAGCAAAATTCAATCAAATGGCTTTCTCACCCACCCCCACCCCCTTTTCCTATCAAGCCCACTGCACCATCCCATGCAATTAAAGAGATACTTATTTTCCTAACCAGAGAGCATCTTGGGATACAAGTGAGAATGTGATAAGCCCAAGTCTCTGGGGTTATCGGCTCCGCAAGGCGGCAGCCTCTGTGAACATTTCCAGACTCAGGCTCGGTGCTGCTCCCTTGAGCTTCCTCGGCAGGAGGGCAGCCGCCAGGTCCCCTGGCCAGGAAGCTGGGGCTACCACCCCCGGGGAAAACAGGACCCCAATTTCTCTGGGGCAGCGGGCAGAAGTCACAGAGAGGCCCAGGGAGGGCTGGAGGAAAGCCCCTTGCTCTCCCTGGACCCGTCTTGCTTGCCTAGACACCAGGACCTGCCACACACAGTGGGAAGCCTTGCCTTTCCTCTCCTTCCTCTCCGTCCTTCTAGCACCTTGCAGGCCCACAGTGTCTGCAACAGTGTGTCTTCATGTCCTCATCCATGTTATCTCTGCAAGCAGGGGACTTCTCTTTGAAGCAAAAGTTGTCTGTAGACAACGTATAGCATCCGGATCCAGGGAAACTGCCCAAGTGGATGGCAGTCCTGCCGGACCCACCCATTACCAGATTCCAGGCCACACAGGGAGGCCAAACCTGAGAAGGGTTTGTCTGGGCATATGGTTGGGAGAGGAGGCACTGTGCCCATCTGGAAGTGTGGAGGTATGGAAACTGAGTCAGGGACTGGAGGTGAGGCTCAGAGCCCTCAAGAGTGACTGCCCAAGGTCCCAGGCTGGGGGTAGCAGCACCCAATTCAGAGCCCACAATTGTGACACCTCACTCTGCAGGAACTTAAGGTCTGGAGAAGCCACACAGGTCTCTGCCAGCCAGGGAGATCACCAGCCTCAGGAGGGACAGGCCGGGGCCTCAGGCTATCCCCAGCCGCTCTCCCTGGGGCTGGTCAGCCTTACAGGCTGTACCACACACACACACCTCCCTACCCCAGTCCCCACCTCCTGTCAGGGACTTGGCTTCTGGCCTTGGACAGGCAGGAAAGTGAGCGTAAACCCACCCCACCCCCCACCCCCACCTCCATCACGTTGCCAGGGTCATTGAAGCTGCTCAAAGCACTTTTCTGACAGATGGGGCGGGGAGGGAGGGAGGGGGCACAAAAACATAAAATAAGAAAGTTTTCTTGCTTTTCAAAAGCTGTGTGAATGTAGAGAAAGGCAGATGTCAGAGAGATGATGATAGATAATAGACAAATGATAGATAAGTGCTAGATGTTAAATAGATCATAGCTAAATATTAAATAGATGATGGATAGGTAGGTAGATGGATAGATAGATGATAGATAGATAGATAGATAGATAGATAGATAGATAGATAGATGATAGATGGATGACAGATAGATAGATGATAGATAGATGATAGATAGATAGATAGATAGATAGATGATAGATAGATGACAGATAGATAGATAGATGATAGATAGATGATAGATAGATAGATAGATAGATAGATGATAGATGGATAGATAGATAGATAGATAGATGATAGATAGATAGATGATAGATAGATAGATGATAGATAGATAGATAGATAGATAGATGATAGATGGATAGATAGATGATAGATAGATGATAGATAGATGATAGATGATAGATAGATAGATGATAGATAGATGATAGATGATAGACAGATGATAGATAGATAGATGATAGATAGGAAAGGTGAACAGGTGGGCTGAGAGATGTCTTTGAGCTCAGCGTACGCACCTGGTCTTCCCCTCACCGCCACTGCTGAGAGCTTCCGAGTCTGAGTCTCGTCTCTCCCGGCAGGTTCCCCGACTCAGATACCCTCTCTCCTCCATGGTTTCCCACCCAGTGCCTCTCTCTGAGAAGCCAGTGTCCCAAAGGCCCCAGGGCAGACTCTTCACTGAGTGCTGGGTCAGCCTTGGGTACCCCAAAGCAAACATCAGGAAGTATAGATTTCTGAGACCGCCTATGGCGGTTGAGTCTCTTTGACACCCTGGGCCTCAGTTTCCCCATCTCTCTAACACTGATGTACACACAGATTTTGCCTCTGAAGGATGTTTTGAGTGTCAAGTTCCCACAATAGCAGATATGGGACTGTGATTACTAATCTCAGGCAGCCATTCTATACACAGGGAAACCGAGGCCCAGAGAGGACCAGCCAGCACATCTGGCTTATGTGACACAGCCCTGTTTACCGTGTATTCAATCCTACCTCTGGGTAGGCAGAAGCTGACCCTGAGGCTGAGTTCCCCGTGTGACTTCACATCCTGCAGGGCCCCTGGCACTGAATGGACCTCACTTCCACAGAAAACTCTTCCAGTGACCAGGAAAAGCATCCCAAAGCCTATCTGCTTTTCAAATTTCAGTTGCCATAGCAACTTAGCACAACTATTTATGTGATATCTCTGCCATCCAAGTCTCGCAGAGCACAGCACGCTAGAGAGGCAGCCCAGGCCTTCCAGAACAACACATTTTTCCAATCAATTTGGGGCCGGGTTTTTTTTTTTTTTTAATATAAACACACATAAAATATGTTGTGCAAAACTTTAAGAGCTAACCGGGAAATGCCGGTTTATAGCCCATTCTCCCAAATTGCTTCAGCAGGCACCTCCTGATCCCACCGTGACAGGTGGGCTTCGTGTGTGTATGTGCGCGTGTGTGCTTGCGCGTGCCCAGCCCCAGCTTTGTTCCTGCTGTGTTGGGCGTCCTCAGGAAGCGAGCACAGGTCTCTCCAGTCCAGACAGTGATGTGTTTGGGTCCAGTTGGACCCCTGGCCCCCACACTGGAACCCAGGAGGACCTTGGGAGATGTCCCCGACAGAGGCTCTGCCCTGAAGATGCCTGGGGGAGGGTAGCCACAGCTGCCGGGTGTTAGGGTTGTCGGAATTTGCAGCTCTCGGTTCCCTCATCAGCTGTGCACATGCCGTTCCCTTCGCCGGACTCCTCTTTGTCAACCTGTCAGAGGCCGCGGCTGGGCCGGGTGCTGTGCCGAGTCTTGGAATTCCTGTGTTGAAACGAGAGGCCCCAGCTGCTCTTTCTATGGCAAAATTCTGCAGGAATCCTAGCCAGTGTGTCAAATTGGCGAAGAAGGAAACTGAGTCCCAGGAGGTCAGAGGTCAGTGCCGGGCCCTGGCGACACTGTAAGCCACCACGCTGCTGCCGGTATCATTCCTATTTCCTTCTGAAGGCCTCACAAGACGGAAGTGCGAGGACCCGCTTCCGAAGGCTCAGGGACACACAGCAAGAGTGTGCAGGAGCCGCTGCCCTTGATGACAACAGCAGCTTCCTCAGCAGCACCGGCCTCAACGGTGTCCCTTCCACGCCACCCAGAAATATCACCTCCCTCAACTTGTCCTGAGCTCCTTTGGGTGAAGGAGCACCCACGTACACCCCTGGCACGTGGACGGACCTGGGTTCCTCCCACAGCAGCAGAAGGGGAGGAGGGAGGGACCCGCTAGCCTGACCACTGAGGCGTTCACTGATATGACCTCTGCCAACCTCGCAGCCTCAGGTCCCGCCTTGTCCTCAGCACACAGCTCCGACCGCCTGTAGTCAGGGCACCAGAGCATGTGTTGCCGCTCAGCCACTTCATAAGCTGTGGGTGACTGGTTCTTTGGTGCCTAGCCATGGCAGTCTAGGAGCCCTGCTCACTCACCCAACCTGCCCAGCTGGGTTCTCGGGTGCCGGCCATGCTGTCCTTCACCCCCAAGCAAGATGCGGGCACTCACTCTCTGTCCAGCTCCTGGAGGAGTCAGGGTCCAAGCTCTGGCTGCAGCTGCCCTGCGCACATACTCACCCTTGGCTGAGCTCCATCCTTGTAGACAACGATGTAAAAAGTGAACAAGCCCATGCGCCCACCACCACTGGCACCCTGGCCACATCTCACACCCTAAACACCTCCTTCCACTCACGCCTCAGACCTCCACTCCCACCTGCGGCTCTCCTCTCTACCCCACCCAGCCGCTGTCCTCCAGGGAAGCCCACTGATGCAGTGAGGAGGGCCGCTCTCACCAGGCCCCCACTCCAGGGTCTTCCCCAGCGGAGCACTTCTCGCTCGGGCAAAGCATGGCCGAGGGCCCATCCCCCACATCGAAGGCCGACCTTCTCACGTGCGTTCAGGCTGACCCCCCTCCCCCATGACTTCTCCCACACTGAGGGTCTTCTTTCTGACACAGGGCTTAGGGTGGAGGAAATGCTGGATAAACAACCGCAGGGAGACAAACGCACAAGGGTGAGGCGCGTGGGGGCGGATGGCGTGGGTGGGTAAGTGGGGAGGCAGGTGAGTTAGACATGGCTGAACAAATGGGTGTTTACAGGTGAGTAGATGGTCTGAGTGGTGACACGTAAGAGCGTGAGTAGACTGAGAAACGGATGGGGGGATGTACGGGTGGAAGGGTACATGGGTGGGTGGATGGGTGGGTGGGTGGGTGGATGGGTGGGTGGATGGATGGGTGAGTGGATGGATGGATGGATGGGTGGATGGATGGATGGATGGTGAGTGGATGGATGGATGGATGGATGCAAGCATGGATGGATGATGGAAGAATGGATGCATGGATGGATGATGGATAGAGAGATGTGTGGATGGTAGGTAGTAGGATATGAGTGGTGGGTGAAGGGATGGTGAATGCTGAGATAAACACCTTCCAGGGTCACAGACAGACTCATTCTCTATGTGGCTCTGGGCCTGGGGCACTGGCTGTTGGGTACTGACTGGCTCAGTACAGTGGTGGATGGTAACTGAGCACAGCACCCCCATAACCATACTGCTCTCCTCCCTCTGCCCTGAAGCTGCCCCCACACTCAGCATGGCTCTGCGGCCAGATTTGTACACACTCATTATCAAATGATAGAATCCAAATTCACAGAATGGATTAATAGCAAACACGGGAGTTTCTAATAATGAAATCCTTGGCTTTGGTAATTACGCAGGCCTTCCCTCATAATTACCCCCACAGCTGCGACGAGAAACTGAAATCAATTAGCCAGGGCTGGTGACACCCTAGGAGTGCCCCTCACGTCTGCATCGGACCTCCGGGATCCTGCAGGTCACTCCCCTTAGGGTCAGGAAGTGTCTAATAGAAAGCTTTCCGGACTGGAGAGCTGTGGCAACAGAGGCAGGTGCATCCCTCCAACCACAGGGTGTGTGAGTCCAAGAGGACAGGGCTCTGGCTTTCCAGGAAGAACCCAGCTCATCAGAGCTGTCTCGGTTCTGGGACACCTTTCCTCCCCCTGAATGACAAGGCGCATGGTGGTCTTTCTTAGCTGGGCTACCCAGCCAACGCTGGGCTCTCGTCTCCTGCAGTAAGCTCCACGCCAATGGCTGACCCTGTGTCAGGCCCTGGAAAACAGTGAACACTACACGGGGCTTCTGCCAGCTGCGTGGGCAGAGCACCATGGAGAAGTAATCCCCAGGCAGTGTGTGAGGGGATAGAATCCCTCCCCTTCTCGTGTCTGTATGTATGTGTCTCTCTTTCCCTCCCCACCCCCATGTGCTCGCTCCGTCTCCAGGTCTGAGGCCTAAATGACCTCTCTGTATCATCTGCTATCAGCCCCTGGCTGGAGAGGACACAGCAGAAGAAGGACCAGAACAGGGAGAGAGGAGGCAGGACGGCCTGGGGCAGGTCTGAGTCTAGTTCTAGACTGCTTACCCAGGCCATGAAAAGGACATTTTCTTTTGAAAATGCCAGTTTGGGACTTCCTGGGAATGTTTGGGCAACAATGCTATCAGCCACTCCAGGAGTCCTCGGAGGACAAGACTCCACGAGCCTCCGATGCCCTGCGTGTGCAGCCGCACAGGAAGCCTTGGTGTTGACCCTGAGGTCCTTCTCCAAGCGTGTCCTTGAGAAGCCACTTGAACTCACTCAGCCTCTGTCCACAGCGGGCCGCAGAGATGAAGAGGCAGTTGGCCTGCACCCGGCCTCTGCATCTACTGCGATTCCCCACTGTGGACCTCTCTGAGCTGAGATGGGACTGCCACCATCAGGCGTGGAACCCCAGAGGCCAAGAGGGCCTTGGAGAGCTGAGACCCGACGGCATCTCCTCCCCCACCCACCAGCAGGACCATGGATTTCAGCTCAGGCACTGAGTCAGGCTTGGTGAAGCCAGGCAGGCAGCAGCAGCACCTGGAGGTGGAAGACGGAGCCTTCGCACTCTCCACCTCCCCACCCCCATCGCACAGAGGCCATAGAGCTGGCCTGGGAGACCACCGCCTCAGATGCCATCATGGGCAGCTTGGCCCTAGAGTCAATGGTGAACAAACAGACCTCAGGAGCCCCCAGGTCACCCCTCCTCCAGGTCACCCCTCCCCCCAGGTCACCCCTCCCCCGTTTCCCCCCCCACCCCACCTCCTGTCGTCAACTCTCCCCTCGCCCCAACTCCTTACCCCGTCACCCCTCCTGTTCCACCCCAGATGTTCCCGCAGCTTGGCCTGGGCCCTGCTACTGCCTGTCTCTCAGGGCTGTGACTTCAGCCACCTGTCCTGTCTGCCTCCTGCTCTCGCATCCCCAGTGCATATGGGCTCCAGGGCCTGCCAAGGAGACGAGGCAGCAAGTCCACTAAGGGTAGGCAAGGGCCAACTAGATGGCTTTTCATGCAAGGGTGATTGCCACCAAGCCTGACAGCCTGCGTCCAATCCCCACGGCCCTCCCAGCAGAAGAGAAGCAAGCTGTCCTCTGCCCTACGCATGCATGCTGTGTCGTAAGCACGCATGCACGTACATACCCTCTCGCATGCACACAGAAACTCAGTATCCCCTCACCATCCCAATCCCAAACCCACCCACATCCAGAAAGCCAGAGGTGGACCTTCTACTCCTGGATGTGACTTTTCTGGAAGCTTCCTCACAGTGGGTCCACAGCAATGGGCCTTTCGTGGCTGGCTTCGTCCTCTGAACAACACACATTCAAGATTGATCTGTTCTTTTTCCAGACTGAATACTACTCTACTACATGAGAAGACCCTATCACTCCCAATAGACGTTTGCGGTGTTTCCCTCTGTGGAATTCTGGGAGCATGCATTTCTTCTCTCTCTGCATATACCTGGGAGAGGAATGGCTGGGGGACCCCAGGTTCCACATGACAGGGAATTCATTCCCTTTCTCCGCATCTTTCCAAGATTCTCTTCATGGAGTTGGATGCTTCCCCCTTCTTCCCATTTCTCTGCAGCCTATCACAGCACACCACAGCACACCACAGCCAATCACAGATCATCAGAGCTCATCACAGATCACCACAGCCAATCACAGCACACCACAGCCAATCACAGATCACCACAGCCAATCACAGCCCACTGCAGTACCCCACACCCAGCTTTCCTCATACTATTTCGACTATGTTCTCACATGAGCTCCATTCTCCAGGACCTGAGGTCCAGACACGGTCTCTCAGTGGCCTAGAGAGAGGTCTCAACTCAAGCTTTACTCTCCTGGTATGTGAGAGACACGGGCTTCTGCGGCCCCAGGCGATGCTGGAATCAGGCCTTGCACACGATTGTGAGCAGGTGCTGCACACATTCTTACATGGTCCGTGAGGACGTCGGAGCTGCAACCCTGATGTTGCGCACGACAAAAAGAGGCACACACGTACCCGAGATGTCACCAACATGAAATAGCTCAGTCCTTAGTTCCCTTGCAAATGAAATGTGCAGCATGTGTCGAATATTTAATATATACAGGGCTGGAGAGATGGCTCAGCGATTAAAAAAGCACTGGCTGTTCTTCCAGAGGAGCCAGGTTCTATTCCCAGCACATATGTAGTAGCTCATAACCACCTGTAACTCCAGTTCCAGGGGGCATGACAACCCCTTCTGGCCTCCACAGGAACTGCATGCACATGGTACACAAGAATCATGCAAAACACCCACACACATAAAATAAATCTCAAAAAGCATATACACATCGAAAATTTATATGTGTGTGTGTGTGTGTGTGTGTGTGTGTGTGTGTGTATACACACACACACACACCCATTGGCCAGACTACACACATCATATATCATACACATGCACACATCAGTCAGGTGTACACACACTAACCTCTTGCTAGGCATATACACATGAAATACTATATACATATCAATCATATATTGTATGCAGGTACATGCTAGCCAGGCATATATACATATTACATATATGTACCTGTTAGCCAGGTATACACACATCACATATGTATGCACCTGCTGGCCAGACATACACACAACATACATACATATATATCTGTACATGTCAGCCAGGTATACACCCATCATATACTATATGCATGTACCTGTCAGGCAAGCACAGACATGTGTGATATACATTCACCCACAGCCAGGTATAAACGTACCATATTTTATATACATGCGCCTTTCAGCCAGGTGTGGCAGAGCATACCTGCCATTTAGCACTCAGGAAACTGAGGCAGGGGGGGTGACAAGTTCCAGGGTGCCCTGTGCTGTACTATGAGACCCTGTCTCAAAAATAAAACAAGACAAAAGAACAATTAAACCAAAGAAGAGCGCCTGCCATGAGACCAACCCAGACGACGGCAGAGTCACCGACACCTAGCTGCCAGCACCCTGACCCAACAGGAGACAGCCACAGCCTGAAGCCTGCAGCTGCTCCCCGCCGACGCTGGGTCCCCTGCGGCCTCTGGCTCAGAGTCCCCAACCTGTCCTCTTTGCCTTGACCGCAGAGGCACCAAAGGGAATTTGGCGTAAAAACAAACCCTCTTTCTGAGTTTTTCAGAGGACCCAGAAGGCTGGAAGAACACAGGACTCCCAACAGTACTGTAGCCTGCTCTGTCTCACAGCTTTCTCTGTCACCCATCTCCTGAGACTCCAAGTGTGCTTATCTTAGTTGTTCAAAAGATCAGACTTCCTCACCTGGGAACGGTGGTGCACAAATGGGATCTTGCTCCAGGCCCGTGGCGTGTGAACAGCCAGAAGGACCCAACGTGTTTGCTACCTGCCTGCTCCTAGAAAAACCTTCAGCTGTACCGCATGCTGTCCTGTGGGGAAGCAGGGACCTCGGGAGTGTCCGATTCGGTGCTCAACAGAGGACCCAGCCGCTTGTCATCAGGATCCACGGAGGCCTGTGAGGTGACAGGAGCTGGAGTGTAGACACAGCTACCCCAGGCAAAGGGTAGAGGGGAGGAGGGGAGCTAGCCTGGGCTCATGCTTGTTGAGTGCAGTGTAGGGCAGAGGCTAGGCTCTCGTTAGTCTCTGGCCCCACAGCGATCCCTAGTCTGCTGAGGACCTGTTGAAGGTGGGAAGTGGAAGAAGACAGATGCCTTCCACAGGAAGCTCCTGGAGCTCTGAGGCTCCCCCGCCCCCAGGCATGATGAGCTGTCCGCAGATTAATAGCACAGTGAAGGAATGTCTCCAGAACCTTCTGTGGTGGGTCCCCCTCACTTCCAGATAGAGAACACCACACAGGCCCCAGATCCAAATCTGCAGGGCTCTGGGTGCACCACTGGGCTCCCTGAGCAAGTCTTTACCCCTCGAAGCCTCAGGGCCCCTTCTGGGAAGGAGGGCTACCACCCTGAGCTAGGACCATCGCTTCCAAGGTGGCTGCCACCCCCAGGAGCTATGACTCATGCTCTAGCTCCCTGGGACACACACCCACAAGGCCAACCACTTTGCTTTCTGGGGACTCATCCCACAAGAGGGAAACTGCAGGCCTGGGCGTCCGGCTGGGGAGGCTGCTCTGGCTCACTGGAGTCTCTCAAACACAATCAATTAGGCATTCCCATTAGCATATTTTTCATTGTAACGCAGCCACAGAGAGGACGTTCTTGGACTGTTTATTGCTGCTCTGAGCTAATATTTGTTAAAGTGATTAATATGTTTTTCAAACCTCCGTGACAAGCAGAGCAGGCGGTATTCATCTCCACCGCAGGGGCTGCAGGGGGAGGGGCGGGAGCCACTGCCATGGCCTCAGGACCCTATCTCCTCCCTGCTCTGTCTCCCCACTGCTGGAGCACATGAGTCCTCCCAGGCTCTTCCCCTCTGGGCCATCCCTCCTAGCTCTTCTCATGGTTACCTAAGCACCAACTGTCCCTCTGTCTACGCATACCTGCCAGGCCCTGCTTTAAAAAACAAAACAACAAAAAAAAAAAAAAACATGATGAAATACTGAAAGCACATGGAACCTTCCAGAACCATAACATCCAAAAGAATGTTCTATGATCCTAGAGATCTAAGCTAATGTGCAAACAGAGCCACCTGCGGCAGGTGGCGCAGAGCACAGAGGCAGAGCCAGCCCACAAGAGGCAGGGAGAAACACACAACCAATGACAGGGGAGCACCCTTGAAGAGAAGAAAGTCGGCCAAGATGGGAGCACGCCATGGCCCGCTAACACTGAGGAAAGAGCTGATCCCCAAGAGTTCTGAAAGCAGACGTCGGCCCCAAACTCAGAGAAGAGAGGCTGGTGCTCATTGGGGGTCAGCATGGGAGGGGTGCTGATCACTGGGGGAGGATGGTGAGCATGGGGAGGATGGTGAACATGGTGAGGAGGATGGTGAGTATGGGGAGGATGTTGAGCATGGTGAGGAGAATGGTGAGCATGGGGAGGATGGTGAGCATGGAGAGGATGGTGAGCATGGGGAGGATAGTGAGCATGGGGAGGATGATGAGCATGGGGAGGACGATGAGCATGGTGAGGATGGTGAGCATGGGGAGGAGGAAGTTGAGCATGGTGAGGAGGATGGTGAGCATGGGGAGGATGAGCATGGAGAGGATGGTGAGCATGGTGAGGACAGTGAGCATGGGGAGGACGGTGAGCATGGGGAGGATGGTGAGCATGGTGAGGATGGTGAGCATGGTGAGGATGGTGAGCATGGGGAGGATGTTGAGCATGGGGAGGATGGTGAGCATGGTGAGGAGGATGGTGAGCATGGTGAGGAGGATGGTGAGCATGGTGAGGAGGATGGTGAGCATGGGGGAGGATGGTGAGCATGGGGGAGGATGGTGAGCATGGGGAGGATGATGAGCATGGGGAGGAGGATGGTGAGCATGGGGAGGATGGTGACCCTGGGGGAGGATGGTGACCCTGGGGAGGATGGTGAGCATGGGGAGGATGGTGAGCATGGGGAGGAGGATGGTGAGCATGGGGAGGAGGATGGTGAGCATGGTGAGGAGGATGGTGAGCATGGGGAGGATGGTGATCATGGGGAGGATGGTGAGCATGGGGAGGATGGTGAGCATGGGGAGGAGGATGGTGAGCATGGGGAGGATGGTGAGCATGGGGAGGATGGTGAGCATGGGGAGGATGGTGAGCATGGGGAGGAGGATGGTGAGCATGGGGAGGATGGTGAGCATGGGGAGGAGGATGGTGAGCATGGGGAGAGCTTGGTACGCTGACACGTGGATGGGTCTGGCCATTGGTGTGGAATTCTCTGCCTGGCGACCCTGTCCTCCTGGGCCCTGATCACACCTTTGGCTTCAAGTTGACCAGTCTCCACCTGGAGCTGGCCCTGTGGCTCTATGAGGCCGCCATCTCTGTGGTAAACTACCAGACAGGAGCACCCTGAGGGAAGAAGGGTGTATTTGGCTCACGGCTTCCGAGGGCTCAATGCCTGAGGCCTGCGGTAAGGCCAGGAAACTGGGGCAAGGTAGAGTGGTCACCTCACAGGGATGAAGGGGAGAGAGGACCTCAGGAAAGGGCGGGACAAATGGTTCTGCCACTCCCCAGACCCAGGCTCCCTCACAGCAGCCTCTGGGGACATTTTCTTTCCAAACCACAGCGGGCAGCACAGAGCCTGGCAGCTGGTCACGTTCCTCCCAGGAGACTCAGTTTACCTCGACTCTGCCACCGTCCCACACAGATGCCTCTAGTTCCCCGGTCCTTTAGAAACCAGTACGTTTCATAGCTGCTTTCTCCAGCCTCTTCCTGCCACGGTGAGCAAGCTGACCAGCTCCTTCATGCACCTCGCTCCTGCCCTCCACTGTGGTCTGTTTCCAACGTGGTAGCGGTCAGAACCTATTTTTAAAGGCAGAAGTCATTCCTCGGTGTCCACGACTTCCCGCGGTTTGGGGAATAAAACCCAGATTCCTCGAGTGCCCCAATGGCAGCCACTATTGGCCCCCGGTCTGTCACCACCTGACCCTCCCGATGCTGCCCCACTGGGTCTGATTGTTTCTCTAGGCAGGAAGCTCCCTCCAGGGTGGTCCTCCAGGCAGCTGGGCCACCAGCCCTGAGCAGCCTGACAGAAGCAGCTCTGTTGACCAGGCCCCATCCCTGGTGTTATCTGGGCAGGAGACCCTCAGGGAAAAGCCCTCATTCCAGCCAGGGTGTGCCCAGTCTTCTCAGCGGCTGCTGCTCTAACATCTGCATTGGTCTTTGGGCCTGTGTGTGCCCTGGCTCCCCTGTGCAGGCTACACCATGACTCCAGACTTCTCTCAAAAGCAGAAATGGCCCAAGACACCAGGCCTAGGAGTCAGAGGCCAGTCATCACCTGAGGAACAACGTGGACCCCAGGCTACAGGAGGCCTGTTTCCTAGGCAGGCTGCTTGGCCATGGTTGCGCTAAGCTGATAGAATCCTAGGGATGAAGTGAATGAGAAGACGGAGTTAAGTGTGACGCCAAGCACAATCCTTCTGGGCCTCAGTTTCCCCGTCTGCATTACAGCAATGATGTCCAAGAGCTAGGGTGAGGTTCTCAACCTTCCTAACACCGAGACACAGTCCCCCGTGTCCCACAACCAGAAAATTATTTTCATTGCTGCTTCGTAACTATAATTTTGCTACTGTTATGAATCACAACGTAAATATCCGATACGCAGGTGGTCTTAGGCGACCCCTGTGAAAGGGTCGCGGGGGTCACGACCCACAGGTTGAGAAACACTTGATAGGCTTAAATTTAAATCCTGCGCTCACCTCCTCTGCCTTCCTTCTACCTATGCCTTGTTTGTCCCTGCGCTGCAGAGAGGCCAGTGAATTGGCCTGGTGTAACAACAGACCCAAGTCAGCGCCCCTGTGGGTGTGGACCAGGCACTGGCCACGCACCACCAGGTGGTACACCGCTAGGTGGTACACCGCTAGGTGGTACCGCTACCGCTAGGTGGTACACCGCTAGGTGGTACACCGCTAGGTGGTACACCGCTAGGTGGTACACCGCTAGGTGGTACACCGCTAGGTGGTACACCGCTAGGTGGTGGGCTCAGCTGTCATCTGGACCCTGGGCCTCCTGGGACTGACCTCTGGGCTACGCTTTGTCCTTGTTTCCCAAGTGAGCAGTGGAGGCTTTCCACTGGGCTCCGGGGAGGACTGAGGCCCTAGGTCAGACGTGCAGTGTCCTCCAGCCCTCAGCGATGGAAGTCCCCTTCACTGAGTCGTGAACAATCTCCCAATCCCGTCAGCACTGACTGGCTGCTGAAGATGTTCTGGAGGAGAGGGGCCTGTGTCTCATCCTGGCCCCTCCAGCCTTTCTACTTCCTGGCCACTGAGAGAGACTTGATTTTTTTTTTTTCTTCTCTTCTCCTTCCGTCCTCTCTTTCTCCTTTTTTGAGACAAGATCTCATGTAGCCCAGGTTAGCCCCAGACTCAAGATATATCTGAGGATGACCTTGAACTCCAGATCTTCCTGCCCACGTCTCATGAACGATGGGATTAGAGGAATGCACCACCACCATGGTGTGTTTTGTGGTGCGGAGGATCATGTCTGGGGCTTTACTCTACCAAATAAGCCAATCCCCAGCCTGGAATGAGCACCTCTGGTCTTCTGTGCATCTGCTGTGTCCTTCTCCCATGACACTCAGCCTCAACACAGGCCCACAGAGCCAGCCAGCACCGACAGAAACCTCTGAAACCGTGAGCCGAGTAAGTCTGTCACAGTGACAAAGAGCTGGTAGATACCACAGGGCTTCACTTGACTACAACTGTGCAGTGGTTTGAATGAGCTTGGCCCCAGAGGCTCATCTATTCGGATGCTTGGTCCCCAGCTGGTGGAACTGCCTGGGAAGGATTAGGAGGTGTGGACTTGATGGAGGAGGTGTGTCCCTGGAGGCGGGCTTTGAGGTTCCAAAAGCCCAATCATTCCAAGTTAGCTCCCCCTCCTCCTCCCCCCCTCATGTTTGTCGATCAGATGTAAGCTCCAGCTACCGCTCCAGCACCATGCCTGCCTGCTGCTGCGCTCCCCACCATGAAGGTCATGGACTCTAACCCTCTGGAACCGTGAGCCCCCAAATTAAACACCTTCTTTTATAAATCACCTTGGTCATGATGTTTATGACAACAGAAAAGTAACCAACACAAGCACCCTGTACAGGCTGTAAACAGGACTGCTCTGTAACCCTAACCCTGGCCCTGTGACTGGAGGTTGACAGCTCCACAGGGACACTTGCCATCCCCAGTGGGGAAGCTGAGCGCTTGGTGCTGGGAAGGGACAGAGTGCGCTGCTCGCTGCTGAGTTTGGCTATTTTTTTCCAGATGTATTTAGTTTTATATTATGTGCAGGGGTGTTTTGCACAAAGCACATGCAGTGCCCATGGAAGCCAGAAGGGAGCAGAAGAGCCCCTGGGTCTGGTCGTGAGCCACCAAGTGGGTGCTGGGAACCAAGCCAGGTCCCCTAGGAGAGCAGCTAGTGTTCTTGACCACTGAACCATCTCTCCAGAACCTTTCTCTGTAGTTCTGTGCTGTTATTGTTATTGCTATTTTGCTGTTGTTGTTATTGTTTTGGTGGGGTTATATTTGTTTTTGTTTTTTTTTGTTTGTTTGAAGCAGGGTCTTACCATGTGACCCAGGCTTAGGAAGACGTGGAACCTGAGATCCTCCTGCCTCTGCTTCCCACATGCTGGGTGGCAGGCGTAGGCCACCACACGCAGTGGGGATGAAGAGCGTTTCTTGTTGTGGGTGGCCAGCTCAGGCACTGCCCAAACAAACAGGGCTGTACTGAATGGAGGCTACCGGGTGCAGTGACCCCAAGAGTCAAGGGTGGTTAGCTCCATTTACTGTGGGCCCAGAGGCTACCTTTTCAGTACAGTGGTTCAGTGGCCCAGAATGCACTGAGACTCACCGCTGGGTGGCCACCCCCACATGTGCATGAAGTCACTATCAAGTATATTTATGAAAGAGCTGGGGCTCAGAGAGAGAAAGTGGAAAACCAGAGGTCACACAGCAGACTTTCTTCAGAAATAGGAGTGGAACCAGACTGCCTGGCCCTAAAACTATAATCCGTGTTCCTTGATCTGCTGCTGTCAACACCCCTCACACGGGCCTTTGCCCCAGAATCTGCACTAGGGGCAGATGGAACGCACCAAGCCTAGGCCTCTCCCTACGCACTGGACAGAGTGGTGCCCTTTATTTCGACACCGCTGGTGCCAATCATCGGCTTCTCAGGGCGGAAGCAAGGCCAGCTAGGAGACCCCATGAGCTGTGGGCTGTGAGCTCAGGAGAGGGGTTAAAGTGAGTGTGTTCAGGCTCTCTCCTCTCTGACTCTCCCTCTTCCCCCCAAACTCCTGCAGGACTCAGCATGGCCCTGAAGCACTCAGAGCCCCGCGTCACGCAGCTGGGTGGTCGCTGGCTGGAGACCCCTCCTCCCAGGACCACAGAGGGGTCCTTCAAACACTGGAGGCCTGGAGGACTTAAAACCCCAAGTTGCCTCTGAACAGAGGCTTTTCAGCCACACACAGACAGAGCGAAGCTGCGTTTGTTTCCAAAAGACAGAGAGAGCTAGGGCAAGAGAAAGGAGCCTCCTGGCAGCTCCCGGGGAGGAGCTGTGGGGTCAGAGGGCACATTCCAGTCGCTCAGATGCATTGACAAGCTCCGCCCCCCTCGGCCCTGCTGGAGACCTGGGGACCAGAGGGGGCTGTGGCTGCTGGGGAGTGTGGGGGGCCCTCCAAAGCAAGCTAGCCACAAAGCTAAGGCAGGAGCCAGCCTCCCGCAGATAGGCCAGAAAAGAATCTCCAGGTCTTTGGAAGGAGCCTGAGCTAGAGGCGGAGCCTGGAAGGCGGGCCTGCTGGGGTTTGTGTTAATGCTGGGACCTGGGGAGGGGGTTGATGAGTGACAAGGTGGAAGGGGGGGTTGGCTGACCATTTGTAAGTCAACAGCAAGCATGGCCACCACTGGGGGCCTGACTTCCCTAGGACAGCTGTCTGGGTACCTCTGAGCCTCAGTTTCCTCAGCCACCTCTGGTCCCAAACTCTTACGGGCTCCTAGGTGGGAGCTCAGAAATGCTACCCCATGCCATGTGTGCATGTGGGGGATTGCAGCAGGGAGTAGAGGGAGCCCCTCAGAGGAGGCGACTGAGACCACCAGGAAATGCCAAACAGAAGGTTGCTCCTCTGGAGCACTGCATGGAATCCACTTGCAGAGGGAAACTGAGGCCCGGGGTATGGACAGCCTGCTGGGGCATAAACTCCCAGCATCCCACAGAAGTTCTCTTGCTAGTACTTTGGTCAAATCCAACTACCCCTTTCAAAGACATCATTTCAGTTCAGAGGGAGTGGGGAGAGGTCTGTAAGGCTCAGAAATAAAAGATATGGGTGTCAGGCATAGGGGTGTATGTGGTGTGTGTGTGTGTGTGTGTGTGTGTGTGTGTGTGTGTGTATGTGGAGTATGTGAGTGTGTGTGTAAGATGTGCAGTGGGGGGTATGTGCAGTGTGAGCATGTGAAGGTGTGCAGTGTGAGCATGTGTGCAGTGTGTGCATGTGGGGGTGTGCAGTGTGAGCATGTGGGGGTGTGCAGTGTGAGCATGTGGGGGTGTGCAGTGTGTGCATGTGGGGGTGTGCAGTGTGAGCATATGGGGGTGTGCAGTGTGTGCATGTGGGGGTGTGCAGTGTGAGCATGTGGGGGTGTGTAGTGTGAGCATGTGGGGGTGTGCAGTGTGTGCATGTGGGGGCGTGCAGTGTGAGCATGTGGGGGTGTGCAGTGTGAGCATGTGGGGGTGTGAAGTGTGAGCATGTGGGGGTGTGCAGTGTGTGCATGTGGGGGCGTGCAGTGTGTGCATGTGGGGGTGTGCAGTGTGAGCATGTGGGGGTGTGCAGTGTGAGCATGTGGGGGTGTGCAGTGTGTGCATGTGGGGGCGTGCAGTGTGTGCATGTGGGGGTGTGCAGTGTGAGCATGTGGGGGTGTGAAGTGTGAGCATGTGGGGGTGTGCAGTGTGTGCATGTGGGGGTGTGCAGTGTGAGCATGTGGGGGTGTGCAGTGTGTGCATGTGGGGGTGTACAGTGTGAGCATGTGGGGGTGTGCAGTGTGAGCATGTGTGCAGTCTGTGAATGTGGGGGTGTGCAGTGTGAGCATGTGGGGGCGTGCAGTGTGTGCATGTGGGGGTGTACAGTGTGAGCATGTGGGGGTGTGCAGTGTGAGCATGTGTGCAGTGTGTGCATGTGGGGGTGTGCAGTGTGTGCATGTGGGGGCGTGCAGTGTGTGCATGTGGGGGCGTGCAGTGTGAGCATGTGGGGATGTGCAGTGTGAGCATGTGGGGGTGTGAAGTGTGAGCATGTGGGGGTGTGCAGTGTGAGCATGTGGGGGTGTGCAGTGTGAGCATGTGGGGGCGTGCAGTGTGAGCATGTGGGGATGTGCAGTGTGAGCATGTGGGGGTGTGCAGTGTGAGCATGTGGGGGTGTGCAGTGTGTGCATGTGGGGGCGTGTGCAGTGTGAGCATGTGGGGATGTGCAGTGTGAGCATGTGGGGGTGTGCAGTGTGAGCATGTGGGGGTGTGCAGTGTGTGCATGTGGGGGCGTGCAGTGTGTGCATGTGGGGGTGTGCAGTGTGAGCATGTGGGGGTGTGAAGTGTGAGCATGTGGGGGTGTGCAGTGTGTGCATGTGGGGGTGTGCAGTGTGAGCATGTGGGGGTGTGCAGTGTGTGCATGTGGGGGTGTACAGTGTGAGCATGTGGGGGTGTGCAGTGTGAGCATGTGTGCAGTCTGTGAATGTGGGGGTGTGCAGTGTGAGCATGTGGGGGTGTGCAGTGTGTGCATGTGGGGGTGTGCAGTGTGTGCATGTGGGGGTGTGCAGTGTGTGCATGTGGGGGCGTGCAGTGTGTGCATGTGGGGGCGTGCAGTGTGAGCATGTGGGGATGTGCAGTGTGAGCATGTGGGGGTGTGAAGTGTGAGCATGTGGGGGTGTGCAGTGTGAGCATGTGGGGGTGTGCAGTGTGAGCATGTGGGGGCGTGCAGTGTGAGCATGTGGGGATGTGCAGTGTGAGCATGTGGGGGTGTGCAGTGTGAGCATGTGGGGGTGTGCAGTGTGTGCATGTGGGGGCGTGCAGTGTGAGCATGTGGGGATGTGCAGTGTGAGCATGTGGGGGTGTGCAGTGTGAGCATGTGGGGATGTGCAGTGTGAGCATGTGGGGGCGTGCAGTGTGAGCATGTGGGGGTGTGAAGTATGAGCATGTGGGGGTGTGCAGTGTGTGCATGTGGGGGCGTGCAGTGTGAACATGTGGGGGTGTGCAGTGTGTGCATGTGGGGGTGTGCAGTGTGAGCATGTGGGGGTGTGCAGTGTGAGCATGTGGGGGCGTGCAGTGTGAGCATGTGGGGGTGTGCAGTGTGAGCATGTGGGGGTGTGTAGTGTGAGCATGTGGGGGTGTGCAGTGTGTGCATGTGGGGGCGTGCAGTGTGAGCATGTGGGGGCGTGCAGTGTGAACATGTGGGGGTGTGCAGTGTGAGCATGTGGGGGTGTGCAGTGTGAGCATGTGGGGGCGTGCAGTGTGTGCATGTGGGGGCGTGCAGTGTGAGCATGTGGTGGTGTGCAGTGTGTGCATGTGGGGGTGTGCAGTGTGAACATGTGGGGGTGTGCAGTGTGTGCATGTGGGGGCGTGCAGTGTGAGCATGTGGGGGCGTGCAGTGTGAACATGTGGGGGTGTGCAGTGTGAGCATGTGGGGGCGTGCAGTGTGAGCATGTGGGGGCGTGCAGTGTGTGCCCTGTGACCAGCTGCCTCTCTCTACTGTCGCCATGCCTTCCCTGTCATGGTGGACCCTCATGTTGTGTCCACAACAACCCCTCCCCTTACCATTGCTCCGGTTAGCCACTCTGTCACAGCAGGGAATAACTAAGCATCCACAGGTGAGCGTGTGTTAGAGGCCTGGGCCTCAGCCTGCGTCAACACCAGAAGGTAGGACCTTTAAAGGTCATGAGTGGACTGCAGGTCACAGGGTGCTTGACTGACAAACCTGTCTTTTCCCTGCTGTCTCCCCCCCCCCACTTGCTCTCTGGCCCCTGACATGAGTGACCCTGCCAGCCGCATGCACCCCTGCATGTTACCATAGGTACATGGCACCTGGCACCAGGCTGACTGAACTCCACCCCTGTGAGCTGAATCACCTTCCCTCCATGCCTCAATGACCCTGCCCAGCTGGCCGTCCTAGGTGCTCATGGCATGGCTGTCTACCCTGCTTCTCCACCATGGGACTGCCATGCCTACACTTCTCACCAACATGTCCCCGGTCTCCCTGGTACAGCCCAGCCCATCCCCAAGGGACTTTCTGTGGGAAAGCTGTCCCCAGATGCCGGGCAGCTCATCTGTGAGGGCCCCTGGGCCTTCGCTGGGGCTAACGAATAGTCCAGGGTTGTGATATTCGCGTCTCTAAACTAGATCCCACTCCTCGAGTAGGTTGGACCCACGAAAGCCTAAGGTAGCCAGATCACCCGGAACCGTGAAGAGACAGCACCCCAAAATATCCTCGCCTGCACAGGCAAATCAGAGGTGAAGGACACCGATGGCCCGGCACAGCGCCCCTACTGTGCCCTCCTCCCCTCAGGCCCCTCGTGACCTGCAAGATGCTCCCCATCTCTGAGAGCCCTCCAGCGGACCTCGCAAAGTTTGTTTTGCTCTCTTGCCCTCAGTTTCCCCCCAACAGAGCATCACCAGACTGATGGCGTCTCATATCTTTCTGAACGTCAAGAATTCCTGCTTCCAACCTGAGCTCACAGCCAGAAGCAGGGGCCCCCTGGATGCCGTTCCATCCAGTCCCCATCAGCTGGGGAGGAGGCCAGACCGGTGGCATTCAGAGGTACAACCAGTCTTTCCACTTTGATCTCAAGGGACCCAGAAGTCCTGTGGGCAGTCTCTGTGACAACTGAGTCACTGGGTCTCCGTTGCTCCTGTGGGGCAGCACAGGCCCCAGGCCAGAGCGGGATGGAGAGTTAAAGGCCCCAGGCAGGCCAGTGAAGAGACCCTCTGTGCTGTGCTCCGACCAGGGTCCCCCGCCAGCACCCCTGTTTGCATTGGCAACAGGGCCAGACGTGGCAAGACTGGCCCTTGGCTGTCCTTGGAAAAATCGGCTCAGCCTGCAGCTGGACTAGGCCAGCCTTGATGGGGTCTCCATTCTGCCACTAGCCACCCCATTACCTAAGCCCCACACAGGACATGACGGCACAGCCCAGGTGAGGGACACAGTGCAGCCCAAACAGGGCAGCCATTCACAGAGCCCGTTCAGTCAGCCCTGACCTGCTCTTGGTGCCAGGCCGGGGGTGGGGGTGGGGGTGGGAGTGGGGCACGGCTAGTCAGGGGGACTGAGAGGACCAGGCAGAGGTGGCCGGGGACCTGGGGACTGTACCTTCCTACCCTACGGTCCGTGGTCCACTGTGCTTGTCACAACCAGTCACAACCGGAAGGTTGTGAGCGAAGGACACTAACTTCCGAAGGACAGGAGCTGATGACTGGGGTGGGGGTGGGGGGTGCAGGGGGGCGCTGCCAGCAAAGGGAACTGCGGAGGCCTGAGCCACAGGCTCGGGGCTCGACCCCCTGAGTCAGTGAGGTCTGCCTGGCACTGGGTGAGGACCTGCAGACCCACTTTGCCTGGAATGTTGCCAGGCCTCTCATCCCGGTTCAACCTCGCCAAGGCTTCCTGCAGCTGGCACGCCTGTGCCCAGCTCTGACTCCCAGGCAAGAAGGGTGTTCACTGTGAGTTCCCCGGGGGAGAGGCGCTAAGAGGTGGGCCTCCAGGAAGACCCCCCCCCCCATGCCTCCCCTCTCCACCGTCTCTGCACAAAGATTTCTTAAAAGAAACTCAGGCTGTCCCTTCTCTCTCTCATTCTTTTGTCCCATCCAGGGCTGTCACCAGAACCGTCTCCTCTCCCCAGGCCCACAGACTCACCCCTGCAGCTGCCCCTAGGCTCCCCACTGCCCAAGTACACAGGCTTCCTCCAACCTCCGCCCCTGTGCAAGGAGTTCAGAGCTGAGGGGAAGGTGTGGGGGAGGGAGGAGTTGGGGAAGAGAGCTGAGGGAGGCTCAGGAGAGATGGTGGTGGTGACCCTGGCAAAGGAATAAATGGCAGAGGCCTCAGCACCTGGAGGCTCAGCCAGCCGGCTACCGTGACAAGGAGGCAGACCCAGCGCCCACTCTCTCTTCCACAGGAACTGGAAGTGAGAATACCGACAAGAAGCTGACTGCCTGCCTGATCAGCTGGGACCCTGCTCCAGGCCAGCCTGTCCAGCCAGAGTACTACAGGCTCCCAGATAAAAGGCTCCCTTGGTCCACACTGTTGGGCATCTGGGCTTTCCTAACCCCTAGAGGGAAGCCCAGAGGGCATTAGCATATTAAAGGCTCTAAAAAGGTCTGTGGAAAAAAGGCCCGATTAGCTTTGTGGAGCCCAGGAGGGCATCAGAGTTCCCCAGGAGCTGTCTTGAGACACAGGCCCTCCTGTGGCTGTGACCTCTGTAAGTCCCTCACCATTTCAAAGGTCCCCAACCCCCAAGTCAGGGTCCTTCCTGTTTCATCTGCCCAGGCAGGAACTGTCCTGTCTGGGACTGTGGTCCGGTGCTCACGAGCACAGGAGAGTGACTTTGCAGGAGTGTGCCCCTTCCCTGCCTCTCGGAGCCCATGTCTGACCCACTCTGTCTGGACCCACTCTGCGCTCTGTCCCGGCCTTCCCGCTGCACAACGCTAGTGCTCATGACACCTTGTCAGCCTTGACGGGGGCCGCGAGGACCCGCCATGAGGACATGGGTCTGTCCTTGTTGACTGTCACCAACACACCATGAGACAAGGATCTGGGTGCCCATGTGGCCAGGCACTCAGCAATAATTATTGCAGAGAAAGGCTTGAAAATGAGACTGTCTGAAGGACCCAAGTCATGCTTGTCACGCAGCAGCAGCTGACTGATACTTGGATGAGAGTGGGGGGGGAGAGCTATCGCTACCTTTATTGGGGTTTAAAGGGGAGTGGGCACTCTGCCCCAGGACAGCTTGGCTCAAGCATTATAACACGGGCAGTTTTATCCCTCAGGGCCTCATAGCCCCAGGAACTGAGGGCTAGCCTGGGTTTCTTCTTCCCTCCACGGCAGAAACACCAGCGAGAGCAGACACAGTCATGTGGCCCCTTACGGCACCGGCAATTCTGGGAAACAGTATGAGAGAGGAGAGGAGGCAGAGTGGACTAGCATGGCAACCCCAGATGGGGAAAAGTAGGCGAACTCTATTTAGGGCCCAGAATCATCCGGAAGCCGGTTGAGGGACCAGGCGTAAGGAATGAGAGGACAGAAGGGAGTTTGGAGTGTCTAAGAGACTGAGGCGGGACAGGACATCTGCCGGGCGACCCCAGCTGCTCCTGGTCTGTACCATGGAGGGTGAGGGTTTGCTCCGAGGTTACCCCAGGCCCTCTGCATGCCTACCTTCCTGTGTCATCCTTGCCCACCACAGGCTGCAGCCATCCTGGCCGTGATATACAGGCCCACAGCCCACAGCCACCAGACAGTCATCAGCCAGCGACAACCTAGCCGCCAACAGCGGGATTCCGCAGCTGCTGTTCACTGGGATACTTAGTTATAAAGGCCCGGGACCTGTCCCTTCTGACCTGTGGACGACAGCTGCCTTTATATCAAGGACAAGGTGGGTGCCCCTGGGTGAAACCGATCAAAGCTGCCTGGTAGACACACTGCAGGTCTCCCACATGATGGAGAGTGGACAGGAACTTAGACGGGACCTGTCACCTCCACCCCCATCCCTCTTACAGTCGGACGACTATGGGTGGCCTCTGCTTCAAAGCCCTCTATTCAACTCTTTCGGGGATTTTCCAGGAAGCCTGGGGATATCAAGTCTGCATCGCCCTACAGACAGCCACTGGAGAAGGACCTTGTGGGTGGTGGGGTGGGGAGGGCCCGGAAAGAATCCGCAATGTTTGCTGAAGATGTCAGCCTGGGGTCCTCAGAACATGGTTCCTGGCCAGTAGCCTTGATGTCCCTCCTGGAAAACTTGTCACAAACTCGAGTTCTTGGTCCATCCTGGACCAAAGGAGTGGTGACTCATCAATGGCAGGCTGGCGCTCCTGGGTTGGGGGCGTGGGGGTCCCAGTGTGCACCTGAGCTTGAGGACACATTACCCGCTGCTCTCTTCACCCTTTGCTGCTGGTCTTCTGAGTCCCATAGAAAGGCCAGGTGGCCGGGGAAGCAGGGTGACTCTCCTGTTGCCTATGCTCCTAGGCTGCCATCTTTCTGAGTCCCTGCCTCTTCTGTTGAATGCAGACCTCCTCCACCCCAGGGGGACCCTGGACCTGGGAAATGCTGGGCACAGGTGGCCCTGGCAGGGCATGGCTGCACTGGGGCGTGGCCACCCCCCTTGTGGGAACACAGAGGTGCCGGAGAACCCCAGGGGCTGCTGCTGCATTTGTCTTGCCCCAAGCCAGGCCTGTGCTGTGACACTTGGCAAGCTCCCAGGCAAGGGGTCCTCGTGCCTACTCTCTAGCCTCGGTCTGAGGCCTACTAAGAGGAGAAGTACTCAGGAATTGACCATCCTACACACAGTAGGGTGGGATCAGAACCCAGGTCCCCTCCCCCCACAGCTGCCCTTCCATGGAGGCAGCACCTGACCCATGGCTCCTGTCCCCAGCCCCAAGGAAACCTTTCTCTTTGGCATCATTGGTTCAGTGAACAAAGGACAGACCCTGGTTGCCCACAGAACAAAGTGAACGGGAGGCGCGAGGCACAAGGCGGGGTGCTGACCTCCCATCAGACGCTGATCTGAAGATCTCTGTGTGTCCAACCCACTCCTCATCTCAGGTGTGGGGCCTGAAAGGGTGGAATCCCTACTGGTACCAATCAACACTGTTGCTATGGTGATCACATCCCCAGGCCCAGATAGAAATGGACACCAGACTGAGATACCTGAGCACAGGGAAACTCTGAGCTGATTTCTTTAGGAGGAGAGGTAGGCGGGTGGAGGAGTGGAGGGACCAGAAGGAGAGAGATGGGGGGTGCTCAGAGAGTGCCCTACAAAAACTCTCTTCAAAGCAGCTTTGACCAAAAGAACCCAGGAAGCCGAGACAGGGCAAGGGTGACGCCCTGGCTCTGGCACAGATGGAGCGAGACACGTTCTGAATATGCACAGACTGTACTAAAGATTTTGAGGCGTCGTAAATCATACCCTCAAGAAACCCGGAACCCAATCAGTCATGAGAGAGCATGCCATGACGTCACCCTACAGCTTGGGAAGTTGAGGCGGGAGGATTCTGTGTTCCAGGCCAGCCTGGATGAAAACCCCTGCCACACACCCCCAATCTAACACCCACAAAAGCGACAAGCAGGTACTTATGTATTGAAGGGTACGGAGCGAACCTGCTCTCAGGCAAGACTTGGTCCAGCAACTCAGGGTCTGTCTTCCCTTCCTTCTGCCCAGTCCCCTTGGACGCTCTGTGCTAGGGTTTGAACTTGAAAAGTCCCTCAGGGGCTTCCTGTTCCGAGTGGCTTAGATCCCAGCTGATGGCTCTGTTTTTGGAGGTGTGGAAGGCGGGGCCTCTCTGGAGGACAGGCACCACAGTGGGCATCCCTCTGAACTCCTCTCTCTCCCTCTCCCCCAACCCTGTCTCCTAAACTCTAGGTGTGAGCTGCCATGGCAGGCTGCACTCCCTGTCTCCTCCCCTGGGTGGCGCTCTCGGGCATTTGAGTCACAGTAATTTTTAATTTTTGAGTCACTCAGTTCCCTTTCCTCAGCTTTCTCGTTAGTGTGACAAAGTATTTGATAAATTCAGCTTAAGGGGAAAAAAGGTTGACTCTGGCTCGCAGTTCCAAGGCACAGCCCATCTGCAAAGCCACCATGGCAGGAGCACCAGGCAGCTGCCACACTGTACCCATGCTGAGTCTCAGCTCATTTCCCCCACTGTGTGCAGCTCAGGATCCCTCCCAGTGAGTTACAGCTGCCAATCAACCTGACCTAGAACTCACGACTTGGCTCCTGTCACCAACCTGCACCCTCATGGGAGAAGCCACACCCCTAACCATACTCTGACTTTGGGAGGCGGGCCTCTCTGGAGGACACGCCCACACGTGCCCCTCCGTGGTCATCCATACCTCATCCCCAGTGGGATCTGATGGGCCCCACAGGGGAAGAGGTTCAGCAACTGTCCCTGCTCCAGTGACACTCAGGGAAACTGAGTCACAGACGCCTGGAAGATATCCAGACACACCAGGCTGGACTCAGCTGTGTGAACAGTCTGGGTTCTCCCTTGACGCTTTATCTCCATGGCTCCTAGGTAGACCAAAGGTGTAGCCGTGACGCCTGACCTCCGGGTTACAGCCAGTCCCTGTGTGCTGCCTTTTGCATTCCTCCCCAAGAAGTCCACCTTGATGAGGGGTTCTGGGCAGGAAGCCCCATGGCAGGATGGAGAGTGAGCTGTGAAACTGGACAATTGCCTTGGAAGCAGCAGGAAGCAGGGGGATTCTACAGATGCCAAGCGTGAGGGGGGCACGCAGCCCCAGGCAGCCCAGGGTCCACCCTGCCTCAGTGGCTTCAAAAGAGCCCGAATTCCTAACATTCCCTGCCTCCCCCTTCCCCAGGGCAGATTCCCTCTGACTACAAGTATTTGGTGCAGGCAGCTGGGACAGGGCCAGCAGACCAGGACAGGACAACACAGGAAAGGGGCTGCAAGCTGCTCTTGCCCAGCCCGCCACCGCCTTCCCCTTTTCCAGACCTAGCACCCTTCTTCAGATACCATGAGAAACCCAGAAGACTCAGCCCTTCGTGCTATGGGCCCTGTGCAGAGCTCTGAGCCGACTGAGCCAGGCCGGCCCCAGCTCTCTCGGAGTGGGGCAGAGCACAGGTCCTCTACAGAGCGGGCTGCAGAAGTTCCTTTCCCCCAACCTCAGTGCTCCTGATTCCTCAATGCGAGCGCTGATAGGCTGATCCGATGATGGGAAGAGCTTGGCTTCACGCAGACCTGACAAAACTAAAGCACTTGAGAAACTAATGTTGAGTGGGTTGAGTGGGAGTCCTCCCAGGAGCACCCCCCACCCCGTGCTCCACAAGGCATCTGCCTCACCCAACACCACAGGGACAACCTGGATTCCTGGGGGGACCCCCCCAGGACAGCAGCTACCTAAAATTAGACCTGCACTCGCCAGTGCTTAAAATCACAGAACGCCATTGCAAGAGGCCAGCAGGTGTCAGGCAAAAGTTCACAGACCAAAATAAATCACTGGCACACAGGGCTGAAAATTAGACGGGCCTCTGAGCCCACAGTGTCCCAGCGGGTAGCGGTATCTTTGGTCAAGGGCAAATAAGGATGTTCAGATCCCTTGGTACCTGAACCGGGGAGGCAGAGGAACTTCCCAAGGGTGAGGTCGGCCCCAGGCTGATGAGAATCAGTGTGTCCACAAGTTGTTGGAAAGGGAGCACTGCCCTGTGCTGGGGGGACTTCCTGCAGAGAGAGGCCTCTGCGCTGACTCGCTCTTTCTTGAGAGTGTACGGGGAGATGAGGCACAGGAAGCAAGGATGAGCACCCCGAGTCTCCGTGTGTCAGCTGACTTACTGAGCACACAGACCACAGGTGCGCAGCCACACAGCTGTGTTGACACGCGCAGTGCACGCCCACTGGAAGATGGGGCTCCGGGGGCCCACGGGCAGCACCTCTGGGAACGGATCGGCTCATGCGTCCGCACCCCCCAGCACCCCGCCCCTCGGCAGCCCCGTGCTTTTTTTCTCCCAAACATTATGGAAATGAGATTGGAGGGGAGCTGCATCATAGCCCAGCTATTTCCTGACGTCTGTCCTTGGGGCCCAGAGCCTGGGCCGCACACCACACTCCTCTCCTCCTTGGCTGGAAGGGGTACGTTCGGAGCCAAGAGCCCGAGATACAGGGAGGAGGCACGAAAGGCCTTTCAAGCAGACCAGCCAGGCTGTCTGGTCACGGAGCTAAGCTGAGGCGTCCAAGCCCCCCCATCCCTGGCTGCACCCGCTGGATGAGAAAAGGGAGGACCTGATCCTGACAGAAGAGACTCATGGGGCATCAGAAGGGTAGATGCAAGTACCCAACTTCTTTCTCCTCCCTCCTCCTCTCCCTTTCTCCCTCCTCCCCTCCCTCCTCCCTGCCTTTCCCCCTCCCTCCTCTCCTCTCTTCTCCCCTCCTTCCCCCTCCCTCCTCCCCCCTCCTTTGTGAGTCTCTCCACCTCTGACACTCTCAGAACCCCCTTCGTCGGCATGCTCAGCCTCCCTCTGTCCCCGAGCCTCAGCCCGGCTCCATCTCCTCACTCGGCATGTCTCTACCTCACATCTTTTTCTCTCACAAACAAGTAGATGAAGCCAGGGTGGCCTGAGAATTCCAACCCTATGGAAATCTCACTGTGAAGCAAATTCTAATAAGATCCTGTGCTGCACCCATCGAATGACAGATGCAAACAGCTCAGCCACCGAGCAGAACAACCCCTCAGAATGGCTGTGGTATCATGCTGGTCTCGCTCACTGGAACTGGCTGGATAGCCCTGTGGACGTGGTATCGGACTAGGAACGGGGTGCACAGAGATGGAAGTGGCTCGAGGCCCCAAGGCCCTGCGGTGCCAGCCACACTGTAAGAATCATGTCCAGGACCATCGTTCTGAGGAGCCCTGGGGTTGGGTGAGCTGGGACTGTAGGTCAGGCCAGAGAGAAAGATGCTCACAAGCAAAGCCACAGTCCTTAGCTGTGAAGAAGGTAGGTAAGCCACACTAACAAACACACCTGGGAAACCCAGCCATGTTGAGTATGGAGTTCACTTGCTCCAGGGTGCCCCTCCTCCAGGCAGGGACTTCCTGTCAGCTCAGTGTCGGGTCAGGGCACAGGGGAAGAAAGATGGTGGGTTCAAGGGCATTGCTGTCCTTCTGAGCCACCCTGGCTTTGAAGCTCCCTGCTGCGGGCCCGAGTGGATGCTGGAAAGGTCCCCTGAAGAAGCCTAAGGACACTGTGCATTCGAGGGCCAATCATGTCAGTGAAGAGATGCTCTCAGCACTGAAATGAGTGGGCAGGGCATGGCCGCCCCATCTGAGTCTACCACATTCATAGACACTGAATTCTGTGAGCAATTGAACTTCTTAAATGAACCAGTAAAGATGGGGGACCCTGTCCCTTCCGATAGTCCAGTCAGATCCACGCAAGCTCGGTGAGATGGGAGAACAAGCTGCCAGTTCTACCCACTCCAATGGCAAAGTCAGGGACTCTGGAAGGGGCTTCCAGCCTCAGCATTGGGGGATCATGGGAGGAAAAGCATTTAAGTGCCCCCTCACCCCAAAGGGCAAAGGGCAATGGGCCTACTTCTTGATGCAAGCTCAAAACCCAGATCGGACAGACACCTCCTCCAGAAAGTGACACCTGACACCACTGACCTAAGTAGGTTTGCACCATGGCTTCCAGGGAAGGATTCTCATCTTACAGACAGGAAATGCCAAGTCCAAACACTGCAGCCCTCCCTCCCATCACCCAGTGTGAGTGAGGGCCAGAATAGGCCCCGTGACCCACACCAGCAGAGGACCAGTTTCTTCCAGATCTCACTCCCTGTTCTCTATGAACAGCACAGCCACTGGAGACTTTTGGAGAAAGATCATCTCTGCTTGACCATGTCTGTGAGAGCAGGAGAGAGGAAGGGGACTCAGAAATCACTTTCAGGTGGCTTTCCTTGAGCACCTTTGGAATAAAACAGCTACAGCACCGTTAACACCAAAGACGGGAGGAGAAAGACCATGACCCAGATCGTCAAAGCCACAATTAGCTAAAGCTAGCGATTAATTAAAGCAAGCTTTTATTCGTGCACACAGGCTGCCTCACCTTAAAGCAGGGTTCGAGAGGTCAGCATCGAACATGAGGAAGACAAGGTTTTTACAGCTCAGGGGTAGGGATTCGCAAACGGGGAATCTGGTGGACAAAGTAGGTAACGTTACAGAAGCAGAACATAACATGGTGGTCCAATCAGGTAGTCATAGCAACAGGTAGTCATAACAACCCTTTTGAAACAAAGATAGGGTTGCAGGATGGTTACTGACTTTCTGAAACAAAGACATTTTGCCATTTCTGGAACAGGCAGCACAGAACCATTTGTAGCTAAGTCGTAAGTGGGGCATAGCCCAGTCCTTGAGAAACAGATGCAATCATAACAGGACTGAGTAGTTTGTCTTTCCTATGAGATGGCTTTTAAGCCTAAGATGGAGGCAGGCTGGTCCTTCATCACCTTGGAGACAAGCCTCTGGACCTGCCCTGAGGGGTGATTTTGTTAACTGAGGTGGGAAGATCCAAGCTCACAGTAGACTGCACTGTTCCCCGGGTCGAGGGCCTGGACGGAATCAAAAGGAGAAGTGAGCCAGGCAGCAGCCTTCCTCTCTCTTCCTCCTGACCACAAGTGTCATGTGACCAGCAAGTTCCTGCTGCTTTCAGGTCCCAGGGATGGAGTGTGAGCCGAAGTGAACCGTAAGCTGCTTTTGACAGTTTAGTTGTCACCGAGACAGCGACAAGACCGTGTGCTCCTTAGGCCTGTGGAACCGGCATGTGGAGGAATGTGCACCTATGGATTAGAAAACCCTTTGAATGGGGCAGGTAGGATGGCTCTGTGGGCAGATGCCTGGCCCACGTGAAGGAGGAAGGCGATGTCCTCCGACCCCTCGTGTGCACCGTGGCACACACGTCACCCCACGCATCACACACAGGCATAGAAGAAGGAGTTCATTTTGGCTTCCAGAGGGTTAGAGGCCAACATGGCAGGGGGGCACAGTAGCAAGCCACAGCAACAGGAAGCTGAGAGCTCACACCTTCAAACCCAAGCACTAAGCAGAGACAGTGAGCAGGAAGTGGTAAACACTCAAAGCCTGCCCCCAGTGACATACTTCCTCCAGCCAAGGCTCTAACACCCCAAAAGTCCTATAACCTCCCAGACAGAATCACCAAGTGGGCACCAAGGTTCAGATATGGGAGCCTGTTGGGGACATTCTTGCTCAAACCACCACAGCAGGAAAGCGCTTCCCCAGGACCAGCAAGAGAGCAGGTTACATCTACAGCAGAGCGCAGAGAAGCCACACATCTTACTGGTACTGTAGAAAGATGCAAGGTCAAGGGGTCACAGAGCCTGGCTCCCACCCCTACCCAAAGGCTGTCGGCACTCTGGAACACTGAGATCAGAGAAATGGCCTTCTCAGGCACGAGTCCCCTACATGCTCATCCAGTACCAGGAGGTCAGCATTGGGATCACACGCACACAAGCAACCCTAAACAAAACAAGCAAGATGTGTGTACATACTGTGCTATGTGTATACATAACAGAAAAAAAGAGGCTATGAATTCGATAGGGGGCAAGGAGGGAAATGGGGGGGATGTGAGGGCAGGAGAAGGAAGGGGAAAATCAAATAATTATACTTTTAATTAAAAAAAAATAAAGGACAGGCAAAGTCCAAACATCTATGGAGCTTAAGAAATCTCTCACGTCTCATCTCTTCATTAAGGAGTCAGAGAAGCAGGCCCAGAGACGGAAAGCAACCCGACCAGAGTCACACAGTGCACACGAGCCTGATGGGAGTAAGGAATGTCAGGACAGGTGGCAGCATCCCTGTGGGCTGTCCCCTGTGTGGCAGCATCCCTGTGGGCTGGGCCCTGTGTGGCAGCATCCCTGTGGGCTGGGCCCTGTGTGCAGCATCCCTGTGGGCTGGGCCCTGTGTGGCAGCATCCCTGTGGGCTGGTCCCTGTGTGGCAGCATCCCTGTGGGCTGGGCCCTGTGTGGCAGCATCCCTGTGGGCTGGCCCTGTGTGGCAGCATCCCTGTGGGCTGGGCCCTGTGTGTACCATCCCTGTGGGCTGTCCCCTGTGTGGTAGCGTCCCTGTGGGCTGGGCCCTGTGTGCACCATCCCTGTGGGCTGGGCCCTGTGTGCACCATCCCGGTGGGCTGGTCCCTGTGTGCAGCATCCCTGTGGGCTGGGCCCTGTGTGTACCATCCCTGTGGGCTGGTCCCTGTGTGGCAGCATCCTTGTGGGCTGGGCCCTGTGTGTACCATCCCTGTGGGCTGGGCCCTGTGTGGCACCATCCCTGTGGGCTGTCCCCTGTGTGGCAGCATCCCTGTGGGCTGGTCCCTGTGTGGCAGCATCCCTGTGGGCTGGTCCCTGTGTGGCAGCATCCCTGTGGGCTGGGCCCTGTGTGGCAGCATCCCTGTGGGCTGGGCCCTGTGTGCAGCGTCCCTGTGGGCTGGTCCCTGTGTGGCAGCATCCCTGTGGGCTGTTCCCTGTGTGGCAGCATCCCTGTGGGCTGTCCCCTGTGTGGTAGCGTCCCTGTGGGCTGGGCCCTTGTGCAGCTCAGTCCCCAGCACAGCTGGGCTCCTGTTTGTCAAATGAATGAACAAAGATCCTGCTTCTCCCTCTTCCTTTGGCCAGCTCCATGGTGCCCCGCCCCACAGACATCCTCTCCTCGGGAGCAAGGCGCAGTGAGAAAGGGGTGGCTTAGAAGGAGGCATTTGTGGAAGCCGCAGAGAATGAAAGGACCTGTGGGTCACCCACCCTCACGTCCCTTCTGCCTGCAAACCTTGGGTCCACACTCACCCTGTGCACAGCTGCCCAGAAACCAGATGATACCAGGGGGAATTAGGGTGGCGGAACCTCTGCTCCCTTTCTGTGCATCTGTGAAATGGGGATGGCACAGTGAGCACTGTGAACATTAATGAGCACTGGTGAGCATTGGTGAGCATTAATGAGCACTATTGATCATTGGCGAGCACTGGTGAGCATTGGTGAGCATTGTGAACACTGGTGAGCACTGGTGACCATTGGTGAGCACTGGTAAGCACTGGTGAGCACAGTGAGCACTGGTAAGCACTGGTGAGCACTGTGAGCATTGGTGAGCACGCCTCCTGCTCAGTCTCTCTAGTCTCCTAACACTAACTAGGGAGGGATGCAGCTTGAAGGAACCCGGGAGGCATCCAGGATCACTCCAGTGTCTCCATTTCCCTGGGGTCCATGACATCCTGTAGACAGGCTGAACATCAGGGAAGGTTTGTGCCAGTAGGAGCTGGAGGGAGTGGGTGCGGCTTACCTGACTGGGTCTGAGCCCCAAGGCGAGGCCACACCAGCCTGTCACCCCAACACCCGGTGGCCTCCCCAGGCTGGCCATCATGTCCTGCACCAGCTGCATCTCTAGACTACCAGCCATCAAGCCAGACAAGAAGGAGTTAACCAGAGGCCCCTCCAAAGCAAACAGCCAGCACTGAGCCCAGCCAGCCCTGAACTCAAAACACATGGAGTAAGGAAGACCCTCCCCCTTCTCCCTCCCCGCAGGCCTCCTAGCCTCTGGACAGCCCCCTCTTCTGTGTTTCCATCTGCTTCAGTGGCTTATGGAGTCACCACTGTGGGGAGCCTGCTCCCCACTCCAGGAACCCCACCTGTAGGGGGTACCCTTTCCTGGCTCCACAGATGCTGCCCACAGAGCCCGGAGCATACTCGAGCACAGACATGCTCATACAATGCACACACCGGACATCTGAGCTTCCCTGCTCTGACGGGCACACCGGGCGTCTTCCAGAGATGGGGCCCAGCAGGTCTGACAGCACAATCTAAGTGGGGCAGCTGCACAGCCCGCACCATCCCCATAGGTCAAGTTGCAGCTGCCTGGTTCCCTCAGGGCCGCAGAGTGCCTCTGAGGAGTCCTGGGGAGTGGGGCATGGCCCAGAACCCCCACTAGCCTCACCCCAGCTTCAGCCTCTGTGGTATTTTCTGAGAGCAGGGGTCTCCTGTTCTCTGACTCCCTACCTTGGAGAAGAAGGTTGTCACGATCACCCCACGATGATCCTTCTCTTTATGTCATTCCGTGGGCAACTCTCAAAGGCGAGCCATGCTCTCCATTTCACCGGTGAAGAAACCGATGGTCAGAGAAGTTGAAGGACGTACTTAAGGATTACTCTCCAAAGAGGAGAGAGAGGCCCGAAGACCCAGCGCTGTCTCCATCACCTTCTTCATTCACCGGTCACCAGAAGTAAATCATGATCCATTTCAGGACCCAGAGGAGCTTCTACAGCCTGCAGCAGGGCGTGTGTGCATGTGTGTGTGCACACGTGCATGTGAGTGTGTGTGCATGTTTGTGTGTGTAGATACATGTGTGTGCATACATGTGTGTGTGTGCGCGTGTATGTGCACATGTGTGAGTGTGTATGCATGTTTGTGTGTGTAGATACATGTGTGTGCACACATGTGTGAGTGTGCGTGTGTGTACATGTGTGTGTGTGCATGTGTATGTGCACATGTGTGAGTGTGTGTGCACGCATTTGTGTGTGTACATGTGTGAGTGTGTGTGCATGTTTGTGTGTATATATACATATGTGTGCACACATGTGTGAGTGTGAGTGTGTGCACATGTGAGTGTGTGTGTGTACACGCACACGCACTTCCCAGACCCCAGTTACATGCAGGCCTGCCCAGAGAACCCAGTTATTTATTTCCTCCTACACAGTGGTGTCTTAAAGAGGACCTCATCTGCCCATTTTACAGATAGAGCTGAGGCCCAGCATAGGAAGCCACCAGCTTGGGAGTTCAAGTAGGTTTTGGGGGCAAAGGAACCATGAAGACTCTCCAACTCCTGCCTCCTGGGACCACGGAGGTTATCAAGGCCTGCCAAGCCAATGGCTCTGGGCCTCAGAATCCCGGGGCACGGGATACTCACTGGCCTACCTTAGAGTCCTGGTTCAGAAGGTCTAGATGGACCCAGGAATTACACGGCCAAGTTGTCAGGGCTGCCACTGCTGGCCAGGCCCTGCCTGCGTAGGCAACTGTACAGGAACCGGGTACACTTCTGAGACAGTCAGGAGACACCGGGGCGGGCTGACAGCATGACCCTAGCCGGTCCATGTTGTAGCCAGCCATGCCGTCCTTTCTACAGCTGAACAAACTGAGTTGCCAAGAGAGAATGGGACGGACTCCAGAAATATGTCACAGCTATGAGCCCTGGGCAGAGCAGGCTCCAGACCCCGCCCGACACCGTGTGTCTCAGCCGTCCCGAGGTCCTCAGAGCACAGGCCCTGGGCATCTACAGCACTCCACACCCCTGAAGTCAGCCCTGCCCCATTACTGGTCCTCAGTAGACAGTCTGGGGCCATCACAGGGGTCACATGGGTGACCCGCAGCCCTCCTGCTGCAGAGCAGCCGGCCATGTGTCCCCAGGTGAAAAGACCAGCCAGCCACCTGCCCTGGGTTCTGGCTTGTTTTCTGGAGGCAGAGAGACAAGGAAGCAGATCTCTGTAGAAACCCAACCCCTGAAGAATGTGGCCTGCCCTGGCCCAGCTCCCTGGCCCACCGGCCCCCAGCTCCAGCCCCGAGTCTGTAAGCATCTCAAAAAGTTCTAAGGAGAGCAGGCCAGCTGACAAAAGGAGAGACCATTTTAAAAGTCAAGGACCAAGGAGAGGCAGCCGGAGGGTCAGGAGGGCTGGAGTGAAGCTGCAGAGCCGTCTGGGGCCAGGCTTAAACTAAAGCGGGCCCAGCAGCCGCCCTGTGGGGGAGGGGGCGAGCGAGCAGACGCTCCAGGAGGAGACCTTACACCGCCCTCCTAGGGATGCTCCCTAACCCTAACCCAACCCTAACCTCCACCAGGCTTCTCCCGGGAGCTGGAAGAATGTCCAGTTGTGCTGGGGGGGCCGCAAGTGAAACCACACCTGGGGATATGTCCCGCGCCATCTCAGAACTCCACTCCTGCCCCTGCCGTGACTTCCAAGGACTGAGAGTCCGCTGCTGCATGCAAAATGCCACCATTTGATTCAGGGACCACAGCGGTCTATCACCGACACCAAGAGAGGAAGATGGGAGGGAGGGAACCTTCATTTTTTTAAAAAATAAGAAACCCTCCTTGTTATCTGAGCCTCTAACAATATACACATTTTGGATGTTTACTCTAAATTTTTAAAATACTGGACATTGGCTGCTGAGTAAATAAAAGGACTGTGGTATGTCCATACAATGGAATACTATTCAACCAGTAAAAGGAATGAAGCGATTCGTACAGCGAAACTAAGCTTGAAAACATGATGCTCACTGGAAAAGGCAGCACACGCCTGAGGTCTTAGCTTGTGGAAGGCAGGGGGACCCAGAGTCCAAGGCCAGCCTCTGCACACGCCTGAGGTCTTAGCTTGTGGAAGGCAGGGGGACCCAGAGGCCAAGGCCAGCCTCTGTCACATAGTAAGTTTGAGGCCAGCCTAGATGACATGAGACCCTGTCTTTAAAATATTGTAAATAAAAACATGATGGTAAATGATTCCAATATATGAAATGCCCAAACCAGGCAAATCCAGAGATACAGAAAGATGAAGAGACAGTGAGACAGAGACATAGAGAAAGACAGAGAGACAAAGAGAGCCAGACTGGGGAGGGCAGAGCAGCTCAAAGCATGATTTTATTTTCAGAGTAATAAGAGTGTTTGGGACTGCCTAGACATGGCGGTGCACAGCACCTCAGGGCAGAGCGTGGCAGGCATTGAGTGTACCTGCTGCTCACGAGTGTTCATGCCCATTTCACAGATACGGAAGCCAAGGCTCAGAGGGCAAGTTCTGAGCTGCGTGGGGGATTGTGCGTCGAAGGCACAAACCTCCTGTGTCTTTAACCACCACACCACGGAGGGAGCAAGTGAGCGCCTAAGAAAGTCAACACGTTGCCCCAGCCCTCAGGGCACACTTGGTGACCCCCAGCACCTCACCCTCAGCCGCAGAGGCACTGCCAAAGCAAGGAAAACTAGTTCAGGTCTTCGCCAGGGAGCAAGGGAATGGAGGACTCACTGGGGAGGAGGGAGCTAGAGTAGAGGGACATTATGGAAACAGGACAGATTCTAGAGAGGGGAAGACTGCAGGGGTGGGGTAGAGAAAGCACTGGAATGCTGGGGGGCATGCACAGGGAGGGGTGCTGGGGAGGGGCATGTACAGGGAGGGGTGCTGGGGAGGGGCATGTACAGGGAGGGGTGCTGGGGAGGGGCATGTACAGGGAGGGGTGCTGGGGAGGGGCACTAAGCAGGGGGAGAAACAAAGTTTCTTGCTCAAAGACATTTGTTCTGGCTGCAGAGCCTGTGTGGGTCTTTCTCACCCCGGCCGAGCCCACAGGCCTGAGGGTGGGGCAAGGTGCCTACGTGGCGCTGTGTCCACTCCTTGCCGTCAGCTTCCTGCCAGGGATGCTGCCGCTCTGAATCGGTTTCCCCCTCTATAAAATGGGCACACTGCTAGCTCCTTCCAGGCAACGCGGCTGGGAACGTTAGTGAGATGATGGTCACCACTCCATCCCCAGTGAGGCCTGAGGCCTGTACAGGATCTCAGAGCCGGGAGAGCGCCTGCCCGATAGCAGGGGTGTACAACGGAAATGCAGGAAATGGCGAGGCACGCCCTGCCCGGCAGGCTCCACTCAGCCCTGGCTGGACTCTAAAACGCGACAAGAGGCTCAGTGTCACTTCTCTGCACCCAACCAAAAACTTAACAGAAACAGAGGATCTGTTACCATTCAGCTCACAGTTTCAGAGGGTTCGCTCCATCATGGCAGGAAGACAAGAGGAGTTCCCAGCGGCTGGTGAGTGGTGGAGGCTGTTCGAATCGTGGTGGACCAGGAAGCAGAGAGTTCGGCAGGAACAAGGAGAGTGTCTAGCCAGAAAGACTGCCTCCTGCAGCCAGGCGCCACCTCCTAACAGTGCCACCCTGGGGGAGACAAAACATGAGCCTGCAGGAGACGGCGGGACACGGCTGCTCCCACCAGGCCTCGCCAGTGCCCCGTGAGGGCAAGAAGTTTGATGTTTTATTCATTTCTGCTGTGCTGCAACCAGGAACTCGGAGCAAATCAAGAAGCCTGTTTGCTGCAGCTGCTCCCTGGGTCTCAGTGGCTCCACACGGTGGTAACAGAGAGTGTAGGTTTGGCGGTGCGGCCTGGTTGACACAATCGGGGCTGCACTTTGACACGGCAACATGGAGTGCACCCAGAACATCCAAGCTGTAGCACGACAGTACTGAGGTGTCTGTGAGCTCGGCCTATCCCTGAGCTCATGCCAGGGCATCCGCCCCTCCTACTCAGAAGAACTATGCTTTCATGAACATCGCTCCCAGGATCCTGAGCGGGAGACCCAGGTGTGTGCCGGGAGGGTGGGAGTCACCTGAGTTCAAATCCCAGACATGTGGTCTTGGGTGAGTTGCTTGGGCAGATGGGGATTGTGCTCAGCAGCTGTTACTGTAACAGATGCCCAGGGTGGATGCCTGGCTCACAGTTTGGAGGTTCTGGGTTATGTCTGCTGGTTTTTGGCTGTAGCTCAGGCAGCACATCATGGTAGGCGTTTCTGGCAGAGGGAGCCTACTCACCTTAAAGAAGCAAAAGTGAGCAAGGGCCTCTATACCCTTCAAGCCACACCCCTCTGGAAACTCCCCCCCCACACACCAGGCTCCACTTGAGGACCAAGCCCTTACTACACCTGCCTTTGGCAGACGCGCCACACTCAAATTTCTCCCAGGTGTGGGAGAGAGTACCAGCTTCCTAGATTAGCAGATCAGACTGGGTTGACGTGTACCCAGGTGCCCAGCCACTCTGAGAACTGAACCAATGCTTATTCATTACGGACCTTGACACGATGGCAGAGTCTACAGCATAGCCTGAACACGCACACCGTGCACTCGGGCAGGTCGTCCTGGCCCTGCTCCTCTGTGCCTGCCTCACGGGGGTCGTTGGCCCAGGTGAGGGATGTTGTCAAGCTCTGAATGCGGTGGCTCCAGCAGACAGCCAGAGAGAGTGAGAGTTACCAAAGCCGCAGGAAAACAGGCTAGCAGCGTGGCATCAGTGGAAGAGTCCCCCCCACCCCCAACCTGCCGGCGATTTCACTCCCACAAATACCTCAGAAGGAACCTGGCCACTGTACCCAAGAAGCATGTATGAATACACACAGCAGTGTGCTGTGCGACTCAGCGGGAAGCTGCTGAGTGCCCACCATGGCAGAGCAGGGTCTTCGAAGGAGAAACCCGTAGCTTTAAAATCAAGCTGGTCACACTATCCAGCACGGACGCCAGGGACAGTCTTTGTGGCGACAGGACAGCCCTCTGCGCTGCTTCTGCTGATGGCTTGTCCAGTCTGCACGGATGCTCCTAGAACTAACTCCGTGTTAAGGAGAAGCAGCCCTGCCCCTGAGGGCGGAGCCACACCCCTGTCAGCGTCCTGGTTTTGACCCCTCCTCTGTGCTCTGAGTCTGGGGGAGCTGGGAAGGTGCTCTGTGCTACCGTGCCCAGCCCCTTACACTCCCCCAAAGCACTCAATTAATTACAGCACAACTCATTTGATCTGGGATCCCAGCACCTCGGCCTGGGGTCGGAGGACTGAGGCCAGCCTGGGCTACTCGGAAAGCCGCTGCCTAAGCAAACCACGAACTAGACAAACAAGTAACGAGGAGGGCAAAGTGCACATGTTCATGTTGAGTCAGAACAGAGGAATGCGGAAGAGTCAGCCAGACCCTGGGCAGCTCCCTGGGCGGCATGGAGGCCGCTGGTTCGGGGGCTCCAGGCGCCCCGAGTACGGCTCGGCTTCTGTCACTTCACCCGCCACACCTGCCTTGCGCATCCTTTATTTTCACAGAGTAACTTGGGAAGAGGTAACTGTTGTTCTGAAGTAGTTCTCGGGGGTCTCACCCCGACACGGGGTTCAGCCAAGCTGCTTCAGCCTCAGCTCTTCTCTGAGTGGCTCCTGGGTGCACACCTTGCTGGCTTCTCTCTCCTCTGCACCCAGCCAGCAAGGCAAGCCTCAGACTTCGACAACCCTCTTGCAAGGTTCACCTTCATCTCCAGCCTCGTCATCCCTAAGACCTCGCTATCTTATTCCCTCGCTCAGGCCTGTTTAAAAACCCGACACCTGGCGCTGCAAACCATACCACCGGTCCCTGCTGTCCAATCACTATCTTAGTTCATTGCACCCTCCTGCTTCCAGCTCTGAACACAGGCACACACATCCACACACATGTGCACACGTATAGGTGTGCACATACATCCACACGTGCACAAACACACGCCAGACTACACACATTCACACACACACCATATTCACACGTACACACCTTCATACACGTGCACATACACACACATGCACACAGTCACATCTGCATATACACCATGTTCACACATACACACATGAATACACATGTACATACATGCTCGTGCACATACACAAGATAGACTCCCACCCCCCCCACACACACACACACGTAACACTCGCTGTTCACACTCAAGATCTGGAATTCTTCCTAGCAAGGAACGGCAGGGAGCGGCCTGAGCTTGGGCTGAGCCTCATTAGGCAGCACGCGTGGGGTGGCCATCGCTGTTCCTAACCTCTACATCCCGAAATTCCATCAACTTAACTCCTATACCCACCCCTCCCACCCACATAGAGCCCCTTCCTCCCTGCCTCCCCAGGGACCTCCAGGGTCACAGGACTGTGTGAAGTACAATCCTCTTCTACCCAGCCCTGGAGCTGTGGGAGAGGCCTGCAGTCAGCCCACAGCCAGGGGCTCGGCAGAATGTCTGGAAGGGGTGGCCCCGGCTGATGGGAGGGAACACTCATCCTCGCCTCCAGCCACACTTACTGATGCACAGAACGTTTGTGGATGATCATGTGTCTGGTAGTGTGCTCCAGAGAAGCTCGGGGCTCCGGTGAAGCTGGGGTGGTGGCTACTGCTGTCCCTGGCATTGGATGCACACTGGAGAATCCAGGCCTGTCTCACGGGATGCCGAGATTCTCTCCGTTTACTGCTAAGGAAACCCAGACTTCCAGGAAGTGGCCTGGGTGACTCCTGTGGGGACAGCTGCATGTGGACCTGTGTTCTGAGTTACCAGCTTCCCTCCGGTCCAACGGTCCACACCGTGGAGACAGCAGGATGACAGTGCTCCCTAAATTCATTTCACAAGATGGCTTCCTGTGAGCTGGGACCCCTGCTAGGTGACCCGAGGCTCTAAATGGTCTCCTGACCCCCAGTTTCCTATAAAATTCCAAAATTTGCAGCCAAGCTCATCTGACAGGCCCTATTACAAAAGCTGCTGCTTGCCAAAGTCCCAGCGTATGGGCTACCTCATCTTTGTAATATTAGAAATACTGAAAATAGCTCACAGACACTACCATCCCATACCTCGCCAGCACTGCAGCTGGCACAGCACCCTGGGCCTGGCTCCGTGCGCCTCACGTAGTCCCCCACGCTGTCTTCACGGGTCTGAGATAGTGAGCGAGGGCATCCACAGGGCCAGAACCTTCTGGTATGCTTGAGGTTTAACCCCTCTCTCCAGAGCCAGCCAGTTCTGAGGGGGAGGGACGGGGGAGGAGGCCCACTCAGCCAGAGCCATGGATCCCCCTTCAGCTGGCGGGACATCAAACCTTCCCAAAATGCTTCCATGTGGTGCCAGGCCTGCGCCCGAGTCCTTCACGTTGGATTAGTCCCGGGGCTGTCGGACAGCCCCGTCCTCACAACTCTGCTTTCATGCTTGCCCACAATTTGAATGTCATCACACAAAATCAAGGCTAATTGTGAACAGGCCTGCCCCCTCCCCGGCTCCCCTCCCCCTCTGCCTCCCCAACCACATCTGGATTCCACAACCTCTCCCGGGGCCTGGAGACCTGCTCAGGCTGCGAACTCTTAGACTCTAACTTGATTTCCTTTCCCGTCTCCCAGCCTCCTAAATATACACCATGGAATGTTCTTTTCTTTCCTCTGCCTTTGGCCTTGGGTTGCCACTGTCAAGCCGCCCTGCCTGTGACCCTGCCTCTCTGGGCTCTGCTCCAGCCAATGCTGAGACTCATACAAAGCCCAGGGCCCTATTCTGTGCTGAGTTGGATGCAATCTCCTGCCCTTTGGACCAGCCACTGTCCACCCTTCAGACAGCCCGCCCTGTCCCGGCGGCATGACACCTCTACCTGGCCACATCATCCATGGACCCCCACCCCAGCCATCAGTGATGCCTGATCCCCAGCAAATGGAAAATAATCCTGCCTGTCAAGGCTTCTGAACTGAGGAAATAGATTTGAGGCCGAAAAATGGAGGTGCTTTGTCAACCTCGGTGAGCCCCAAAGGCAGCAACTGGGGTGTCTGCCAGGGGTATGTTCCTGTAGGTGAAGAAGAGACTTTGGAGGCCTTCTGCGGGCTGACTGTGCCCTTGGGACCCAGGACTCTATGGAGGAGGATGGTGTTTGTGAAACGGGGTTTGGGGGTGAGCACTGGCTGGAGCCAAATATGCAATCAAAACTCCCCCAAAGGGGCCCTTGTGTAGAATGACATTCGTTTTCTCTACTGAAACAGTCATGGAGTCTCAGAGGCTGTGGGTGGCCATTTGACAACCTGTCATGTGAGGGAAAGCTTTGGCCAAGAAAAGGATACTCACCCAGGGCTGAGCAAAAGGAGGCCCTGTCCTTGGAGAATCTCGCTAATGATGCTTGCACAGAACGTGGCCTGTGCAGGCTGCAGGGACCCCGAGAAGATGACTCAGTCTGAGGAAGTCCCAGAGGGGTGGGAGACTCTGCATCTGGGTCCCCACTTAGCAAACACAGCTCAGGGGCAGTTGCCCGGGGTGGGGGTGCCAGTCCGGACCGCAAGGATGCTGGAGTCCGAGGTTCAGGAAAAGACAGGGGGCGGGAAGGATTGGAGCCAGCTCTCCACTAGGCCTGCCCTGCAGGGTGCGGTAGCTCCCGCCTCCCCTCCCGAAGCACCAGCCCATCCTGAGCCTGTCTGCCCGAGAACAAGGGGTTCGACTAGGGGGTTCATCCTGATCTGGCCTACACACTTGCCATTCTCATTTCCAGGGGCAGAAACTGAGGCCAGGATGGCCTCAGTTTCCTGAGCACCCAGGAAAGCCAGAGTGATAGAGGAAGAAAGACACACAGTCAGTTCAACACATGCAGAACCCAGGAGGTGAAGGGACGGATTGAAAAATGAGTGCGTGAGCCAAGAAACAAATGGAGCTTGCCTCCTCCCCTGAGCTCCAGGGCTCCCGTGGCCTTTTGCACTTGGAGGTGAGGGAAGCATTGGCGAAGCACCCATCCACCTTCCTGTGGCGGGACGCTGTGACGGGAATTTCAATGCAAGCTCCCTCACGGGCATCTGCTGAGAGTCAGGCTCGGACAACCAGCCCCGACAAGGCATCAACCCTGTCCTGGGTGAGGCCAGGAGAGCTGAGGAGTGACAGCTGTCCCTTCCCACGGTAAGCCTGGCTTTGTCCTTGACCTTCCCGGCTGCTTCATTGATTTTTAACCCCCTCTCTGTAGCCCAGACAGAGTTTCCTGGGCCCTTTGTCTGGTTGGCTGACTGTTGGAACACAACATGAGGTCCCAGACGCACCCACAGCCTTTGCAATCCTCTGGGCAGCAACCCTTGCCAAGTGGGAGGAACCAAGTGGGTCCCACACACCAGCCTTTGTCTGGGGTTCAAAGAGCAGATGACAGCAACTAGAAGCCCACTTTACAGATTCAGAAGCTGAGTCACGGCAAGAGGAGAACGTGCATTTGCGACCACCCAGAAAACGGATGATGGCACCAAAACTCCTGTCTCCCTTCCCAGGGCCACATGCAGCAGCTCTGCGTGCAGAGCGAGATGGCTCTGACACTGGACACAGGTAATTACCGTGGCAACAGCACGGCCCCTCCCCCACCCTCCCCCAGCTAGAAGGTGTAGGGCTGCAGAGGTAGGGGCGGGCCCTGTCTGGCTTCCAGGCCACGTCCCCGGAGGATGCTGTCTAGCCTTGCAGCTCCCAAGGACGAGGTGGGCCATGTTGCAGAGCAAGGCTCCAAGGGTCAGCTGGCCTCCCGGGAACACCTCCTGCCGTGTGACTCCCCACTGAGGCCCGACCTAAGGTCTCTTCCCCCAAACTCCAAGCCTTGCTTTCCCTCTGAAGCCTGAGCAAACCCTTGCCTGACCCCGACCGTCGCACACGTGGACAGTGTAAAAGTCTCAGCCTTGCAGTTTCCATTATCCACGGCCATAAAAGCTAGCAGCTGCTACATGCTCCAGGACACCTCAGCCCTGGCCAGACTCCAGTCACTCCATCCTCAACGTGGCTTCTCTGAGCCTCCGGTTATCAAGGTCACCAGCCCTGCACACAGCTCTGATGGCCTCACACGATGAACCAGCGACAAAACGGACAGTCCCCGAACCCCAAGACTCAGGGCCAGTAGCCTAGGAGAGCCACTGCCAGACTCCCCATCCTCAGCACAGATACTGATCTGAGGCTGCCTCTGGCTCTTTCTCTGGATTTGTCTTTTGGGTCCAGCCTGATGAAGGACTAGTGAAGTCAGTGGGAGGGCCCCATAGGGCAGACAAGTTGACTTGTAGAAGACCCTGGTCAGGAGACATCCCCAGAAGTCGCTGAACAACTGGCATCATTGGTCCAATTTGGGGGGCTTGCCGTATGTCCGGTATGACCTCAGGCACACCCCACAGGCCAGTGTGGGTTCCAGTTCCTATATCTGCTTTGTATCAGAGTTAGAACTGGATTGCCCCTCAGGACAGGAAGTGAAGGCCTCCCTGACCCCTTCATTGAAAACCAAAATGACACTGGACACTGCCAGCACCCTGCTGTACTGGTTAGAACCTGGGGGGGTGCTGAGGATCTCAGAGGCACTTCCTCCAGGCGGGTGCCCAGAACTTCCACAGCCCCCTGCCTCCCTGATGGCATCGAGGGCCCAGCTAGACCATGATCCTTGTGGGTAGCAGCTTCTCCCTCCCACGTGCAGAGTCCTCAGCACCAGGAGCCTCAAGCATAGAGTCCCACTAGTCCCTGTCACTAGAATGGGGACAGCAGTTTATCAGCCTTCAGTCCATGTTCCCATCCTGGGGGAGCTGCTCAGAGGCCCTGGCAACTGTCCCCTCAGAGAAGCAGTCTGTCTTGTCTGAGAAAGAAGGCTGAGTGCTGTACCCAAGCTCAAGATGGGAAGACTGAGTCAACAGAAGAGTCCACCTCTACCTTGCTGTTGTATACCTACTGAGTCAACTCAGCAAGGAGACAAGGAGGTGTTTTCACAGGTGCAAACCCTGCCAGACCTCAGCAGAGGGAACACCATCCTGGCAAGCACCATCCTGGACAGTGGAACCCTGAGCGTCTGAGCTCAGGTGTTTTTATTGATTCAGAACTCCTCAGCGGTTCTACTGATAGCACGTGCAGATCATTAGCAATCAAACACCCCACATAAACCCAACCCCTGCAGACAATACAGAACGCCAAGACCTAGGCATCCCCTCACCCGACAGTGCACAAAACAATATTTTAAACACAACTAAAAATAAACTTCCACAACACTACCTTGTGCATCGGAAACTCAACAGGTTGCGCGTCCGCCAAACGTTCACCACGCTCCAAGTACTCGGCTGAGCTGAGGTCTGGGTACCCTGGGATCCACTCAGCCTTCGCTTTAGGGACAGTGTGGAAGCAAGCAGCCTATCGGGGGCTCCCCCACCTATCAGAGATGCTGGGGTGTAGTAGAATCTCCTGTCACTGCGTTGGCCTGACCCGGACACCATTTCTTAAACATCATGAGTTATATTTGTTACACAGTGATACCCACAATCAAGGAAACTGAGACTCACTGAGACCTCAGACCTAAGCAGGTGGCCACGCCTGGAGCCGTTTGTCCATGGCACTGTAAGCCATGGACAGCCTGCACACAGAGGGGACCACAGAGATGTGAGTGCCCCCTCCCTCTGAGTCTGGATCTCAGTGGGCGGGAAAGCGGCTCAAGTTTACATTTAGAATGAGGAGCACCTGTGAGGTCCTCTGGCCACGCACAGGCCTTTCCTGTAGTTCCCAGGTAGCCAGGAACTTTGGGCTGCGAAGGTCCCCTGCCTCTGGCCTGTCGGGACTGGGTGTCCCTGTGCAGACGCTACATTTTCTATTTAAATGCAAATTCTGACTTTTCCTTGGCACTCAAATGAGGGTCAGGATTATAATTTATCCACAGGCCTTTCCTAACAATTATTATTTATTCAAGGGGGAGAACAGAGACTCTGGGCCCAGGGACAAGGGCTCTACCCTGAGCCCTGGAACCCCTGGGAACAGCTGGCAGAGGCTTGGGTCTTCTTCCTGAGGAGGAGATTGGGATCGAGTGCAGAGAGGTGGCCTCCCTAGGGCAGCAGAAGGGATGTGAGCCCAGAGGCAGCACAGGCCACGGACTCAGCGACATTTCAAGTCAGGTGTGGGTGACTTGAGACTGACCCCAGCGATGGCAGTTTGGGCTGCCACAAGCGAGGGAATAGTCAAGGACCCAGAGGAGGTCCCTGGCCCAATGTGGGAGCCCAGGAAAGCTTCCTGGTAGAGGTGACAACTGTTCACAGACTTCTAACCTGCTGAACGATCAGCCAGGCCACTTACATGCTGCTGTCATCTACGAGAGACAATTAGGTAAAATGTATCCATGGGATAATTGGACATTCCTAGAGAAGACATTTAAGCTGTCTTCTAGTAGGTGCACAAGGCTAGTCAGTGGGTGTTTTAAATCACAGCAAAATACTGGTAACAATCTAACTCTCAGCGCTGTGGGGCAAGATGGGTGAATGATGCTGAACCTCTCAATGGAACACTAGGCAAACACGTAAAAGGATAAGGGCTTTCTATGTAATAGAGATATTTCCCAAAGCATGGGAAGATGCAGCCAGGGGTGTATTGTGTGACGTTTACAAAGGGCTGCAGGTAGCTGCTATTTTGATCCAATAGAATTCAGACAAAATATGGTGGAGTTTGTCCATGAAGGGGACTCAGACAGGCCGGAGGACAGGGGTGGGAGGGAGAGACAGGCTTCTGGTGTCTGCACTCTGCACCCAGTGAATTTAGAAAATAGAGCTGCGAGCTGCTCAACTACATGACTGAATGAGGGGTCAGGAGGGACAGTGGCCTCTCCAACCCATCCCGGTTTTAAGGGATACCAGTGGCACAGCCCAGGGGCTTTGCTGGAGATTAGTAAACCCAGCCCCAGGCACGATCCACAGCGTGCCTTGACAGGCTATGACAGGC
>JAMJFZ010000920.1:142500-150000 GCA_026225945.1 Cricetomys ansorgei
GACCGGGGGCTTAGGGGTGTTGGGGCTGGGGGGTGGGGGGACTGAGGCCTGGGGGGAGGGCTGGGGGAGAGAGGACTCAGAGGGAGTGGTGACTGGAGGGCGGGCCACTTGTAAGTTGCCAATAGAACTAAAAGGCAGGAAAGCAGGTGCTAAACTGCTCAGCTATTGCATGCCTGGGCATTCGTCCCAAAGAAACACAGACTTATGCCCCGTAAAAACCTGCACAAAAGTGTTTATAGCAGTTTTATTCACAGAAGCCCAAACCTGGAGCCGACCCACATGCCTTTCAGTAGGTGAGACAAACAGAGGTCCAGTCGTGCCAGGGAATACTACTCAGCCAGGAAAAGGAACGGCTACTGATTAACACAGCAGCCTGGAGACTCCAGAGGGTTATGCTGAGTCAAAAAAAGCTCAAGAGAGAACCTCTGCCCCTAACGACCAAAGTAGTGCCAGTCTGAGGCTGCGGGAGCTCCGGCGGGTGAATCGGTGTATACAGGGGAATACGGGGGCCGAGTCTCCGTGGGAGAGACTGCCCTGGCAGAGCTGGCTCTCACCCATCAGTCTCTAGTCCCTGCCGGGTGCCATTGTTGGAAACTGAGTCAGGGCTGCACAAGAACTCCGAGTCCTCTCCAGCAGCTATGCGTCCACCAGTGCTTCAGACGGAGCTTGTCTACAGAACTGTCCCCGGCCTGTGACTGAGTGTCTGCGGACAGGGCTCCGGGTCCTCTCGCCACCTCCACCCCCACTCTAAGACATGCCACGCCTGTGGACTGGTGGTCTCTGCATGTGGGGTCCACGGTCTGCAGTATACACTGCTCGTCACCAGCTTCGATTTCAGAACGTCAGAGCCTCTCTGTACCTTGACTTGCACGACCAGTGGCCGCCTGGACTCTGTGAGCATCCCAGGCTGGAACACTGGAGTCCTCCTGCAACTTCCTCCTCTGCCGGGCCAGCTTGACCCACCCCACTGCGTCCACTCCCACCCAACACCCTGCCATGTCCACCTGATGCTTCCTGTCTGTTTTCACGGGTGGGTCCTGAGCCACTGTCTCCCACAGTAGGGCCACACTGAGCCTGGAAGACAGTTCTAGATGTTCCCAGGACTGGGGCTGCCCAGGCTCTGGTCATTCTGGAAGACGGTGAGACCCCCAGAAATTCCTCTTGAATGGAAGACCATTGATTAATGAATGTGTTAATTAATTAATTAATATGTTAATGAATGAATCAAGAGACACCCAGGTGCTGGTCGAGCATTAGTCAAACACTAGCTTATCTACAAGGAAGTTTCTAGAAGAGACGATGAGGCAGGCAGATCTCCGCAGTGCAAATGACCTCATCAGGCTACCGAGGCCTGGAGAGAGCTGAAAGTTCCTTCCTCCCTGAGAAGAGAGCCGGTGGCTGCCAGGACCCCTCCCCATACCTCCCCCACGAGCCTTTCCTGTTTACAATTTATCACAGCAGTAAGAAGAGGGACTGACAATAGATGAGGAGATAGACAGGATGGGTAGATGATAAATGATAGGGGGATGGATGGAGGTAATATAGATGATAGACAGAGAGATGGTAGATAGATAGATAGATAGATAGATAGATAGATAGATAGATAGATGATAGATAGATGATAGATAGATAGATAGATAGATAGATGATAGATAGATAGATAGATGATAGATAGATAGATAGATAGATAGATAGATAGATGATAGATAGATGATAGATAGATAGATAGATAGATAGATGATAGATAGATGATAGATAGATAGATGATAGATAGATGATAGATAGATGATAGATAGATAGATGATAGATAGATAGATAGATAGATAGATGATAGATAGATGATAGATAGATAGATAGATAGATAGATAGATGATAGATAGATGATAGATAGATGATAGATAGATAGATGATAGATAGATGATAGATAGATGATAGATAGATAGATAGATGATAGATAGATGATAGATAGATGATTGATAGATAGATGATAGATAGATGATAGATAGATAGATGATAGATAGATAGATAGATAGATGATAGATAGATGATTGATAGATAGATGATAGATAGATAGATGATAGACAGACAGATAGATGATTGATAGATAGATGATAGATAGATAGATGATAGACAGACAGACAGATAGAGTCCTATCCTACTTAGGGTTATTACTGCTGGGATGAAGCACTATGCATGACCAAAACAACTTGAGGAGGAAAGGTTTTATTTGGCTTATGCTTCATCATTGTGTTCATCTCTGAATAAGTCAGGACAGGAACTCAAGCAGGGCAGGAACCTGGAGGCAGGAGCTGATGCAGAGGCCACGGAGGAATGCTGCTCGCTGGCTTGCTCCCCACGAATTGCTCAGCCTGCTCTCTTATAGAACCAGGACCACAGCCACAAAGGGCTGGGCCCTCCCCATCAATCACCAATTAAGAAAATGTCCTACAGCTGGATCTTATGAAGCCATTTTCTCAGTTGAGGTTCCCTCCTCTGATGACTCTGGCTTGTGTCAAGTTGACATAAAACTAGCCAGGACAGATAGATACACATATAGACAGACAGACAATCTTGTCAATTAAACAGGATTTAGAATCACTACAGCAACAAGTCTCTGGTTTGTGTGTGAGGGCATTTCTAGATTAGGTTACTGACATGGGAGAATCTACCTTAAATGTGAGCAGCACCATCCCACGGGCTGGGATCCTCAAATCAAGCTGAGCAGGAACATCCATCTCCCTCTGCTTCCTAAATGTAGATACCATGTGACCCATGCTGCCCCACACCTCCGCCTACACGCCTTCCCACCACGACAGATCGCACCCTAGACTGACCCAGAGTAAACCAGCCTGCCTGCCTTTCTGCCTGCCTTCCTTGGGAGGCTTTTGCCTGGGCATTATCTCTCAGCAGCAGGAAAAGTCATCGATATAGAGGTACAGATGATGTATAGATGGGTAGGCGAATGGGTAAATGCAGGGGGCTTGAGAGAGGAAGCGGGGGAGATGCAACCCCTCTACACCCATGAGGTGCACCCCCTGCTGGATTCCGGGGTCCCCTGATGATCCAGCCTGCGGGCACTCATGTCCTCGTGCGCAATGGTGCGCGTGAGAACTCACATGCATACTGCAGGTCTTCTCTAGACAGCCTGCTCTAATGCAGTGTGAAGGCTGTGGGAGCCATCTGGTCATAATCTGTAAAGATGTAGGGTGGGGGGTTGACCCACGGTTGGGCGAATCTCAGGATGAAGGGTCAACTCTGTGTGGATCGGTACCCACTGATCTTCTAACCCTGGAGAAGCCTGACTCTTCCCCATCAGGAGTGTGTGCCAGGCTGTGAGTCAGGGCTCAGAGCTCCGCCCACAGACAGGACCCAGGAAGGTCAACTTCAAGAACTCATCGGTCTCTCTCAACACACCCACCCCAGGCACCATCTGCACTTGGTTTTTCTTACCTGAAAGGTGATGATGGGTCATGTGATCCTCCAAGCTCCTGCTTGAGACCCAAGAATCAGCGGCCAGCAATGGGAAGGTTTGCTGTGACTTGAGAGTTCTCTGCCCACCACACATACCATTTTCACAGAGCTACCTCACGGTGGGGCACAACCAGAACCTCCGTTGCACTACCCACAGGGCACAGAAAGGCTGGATCACTCACCCAAGGGCACACAGCAGGTAAATGCCCTGGCTGGAATTTGATTCAATACTCACTTGGCCTTGAGTCCATCTCTTACCTACCTTCCTCCATGGCTTTTTAATAATAAGACTCCCAAATCACTATGGATTCCCAGAAGCTGTACTGAGTGAGGACCTACAGGACCTTCAGTCACAATCATAAATGTATGTTCCAGCTGGAAAAGATCATGTCAACTGCCTAGCAGAAGGCAGGAGAGCAAATGGTTCAGGGTAGGGTGATGGGATGCCCAGGTCCAGGGCAGAGGGCAGAGAAGGTAAGGACAGGAGCGGAGAGGGGGAGAGGGAGGGGAAGGAGAAGGAGGAGAAACAAAGGTGCCCAAGGGATCGAGGAGAGGTAGGGAGGCCAAGTGGTGCACAGGCTCACACTTAGCCCGCTGCAGCCCTAACCCGGCTCTGCCTCCCTGAGAGCATTCCTCACTGTGGCTGCTCATTCCCATGTGTCTTCTAGACCATTCAGCTCATCACTGGGCACAGAGCATTGTTTGGTTTTGAGACAGTTTCTCACGCAATCCAGGCTGGCCTTGAATTCACCATGTAACCAAGAACCATGAACTTCCGGTCCTCCTGACTCCACCTCCGGAGTGTGGAGAGGACGCAGGGATACATGTGTGCACCACCCCACCTGGTTTCCATAGTACCCAAGCTTTCATAAATTCTAGGCAAACACTGCACCAACTGGGCCACATCTCTAAATCCAGGGATTGGTTTTCTAGAAGCTGGATACCTGCTTCTAGAGAGATGTGCAGCGTGCATCTTCATCCCAGAAGGCTCTGGGATCAGATGATCTGGATTTGTTTCAAGGCTCTGCCCCATCCTTGCTTTGGAATACTCCCACATTGCTTCCCTCACTGCCCCAAGCCTCAGTTTCCCCAATTTGAACCGAGAAGAGTCATACTCTCTACCCAGAGCTTTCCTTGGGCTTTTCCTCAAACATAATCCTGTTCAAAGTTCTCAAAAGCAGGTCCTCCGGTCCACAGGATGCCTGGGGCTGGGGATACCAGGCTAGGGATGCTGGCATGGTGGGCCTGTTCTCCACTCAGGCACATCTGACGATTTGTTGGGCTGTGAGCCTGGGCTCAGGATGTCCTGGAAGTGCCCCAAAGGGTACAACATGGACGGAGGTGACCACAGCAAGGGTTACTTGCCAGATTCTGGATGTGGCAGCACTGGGGAAATCCTGGGGTCCTCTTTCATTCCCAAATATCACTTAACGTGGTTAAGGGTGACTCTTACCAGGCATTATCTTAATTGACATTGGATGGATGGAAGGACAGATGGATGGATGATGGATGGATGGATGGATGGATGATAGATGGATAGAAGAATGGATGGATGGAAGGATAGAAGGATGGGTGGATGGATAGAAGAATGGATGGATCGGTAGATGGATGAATGGAGAGAAGGATGGATGGATGGAAGGATAGAAGGAGTGGTGGATGGATGGGTAGATGGATAAATGGGTAGATGTATGGGTGCATGAATTGATGGACAGACAGATAGACAAGTGTGTGCACTGGATAGATGCATAGACAGACAGGCAGATGGTTGGATAGACATGTGAATGCATAGATGCATAAATAGATGTGTGTGAATAGATGTTTGCTTGGATAGATGTGTGAGCTAGTTATTAGGTGAATGAATGGACACATAACTGGGTGTTTGGTTGGATAAATGCATGACTGGATGAATGCATGCATGCATGGATGGGTGGATGGACGGATGGATGGATGGATGGATTGAATCATGGATGGATAGATGGATGGATGGATGGAGATTTTAGTGGGTAGAAATGTATAACGGGTGTGATATTCAATTCGATTATCAAATTAACTGGATTAGTAATTTTTAGGGAAGTAGGGAAGCATACCCCCAGTGTATCTGTAAGAATGTTTCCAGAGAAGACTGAGGAGACACACCTGCCATGAGTGGATTGTGAGATCCCATGGGTGGGGGCTCCACACTGAAAGAGAAGGGAAATAGCAGAGGGTGAGATGATGCCCCGTGTGCCTTCTCAGCCACTGGGACACAAGTGGTAGCCTCTCGACACCATGCTTTTCTTGCCACAAGAGACTGCACTCTCAAATCATGAGCTAAAATGAACCCTCCTCTCTTAAATAGCTTCTTGTTGGGTATTTTATCACAGCAACAGGGAAAATAAACCAAGACGGTGACCTAGAGGACAAGTCTACTGTCAGGAGACTCCAGAGCTTCGACTTTGAGACCCCAGGTCTCCTAGCTCCCCTTGGTCTCCAGAATCCCTGTCCTTGTGAAATCCACTCTGCTGAAACAGAAAGGTAGCAGGTGGGAACACACACCATCCATGGGGGGTTGTGCCAGACCCCACATCACACCCTGCCCCCTCCAAGAACCCATAGCACACAGTGCCCAGCCATGGAACCCTTCACAGGCTCTGTAAGATCCAGGACAAAATGAAGAGCAAGCATCTCTCCTCGACCATCAGTCTCCAAGACCAGAAAAGGCAAGACTGCTGAAGCAGGACCAAGCAGAATATCTGCTTCTCCAGCCACGGTATCCACCAGTGGGGGCGGGGGCAGGGCACTTGGGGTTCTGGGGAATCTCCTCAACTTCATGAATCAGGAAAGCGTTGGCATAGGACTGAGTCTGCAGTGGCAGTAAGAAGCAAGACCCTGACTGAGGAGAGGGAAAAGACCACCCCAAAGACTATTCACTGTGTGAAATGTTTCAGCCCCTCTATCCATCAAACCACTTAAGAGAAGCATTCTCCAAGTCCCAGGGGCTCTGTTGGGGAGACTTGTTACATCCAAAGCCATTCTGTCCCAAACTCCCTAGGGTACCATGGACAACCCCAGCCCCTCCCATCCAATCCTTCCAGAACAATGCCACAGAAAACCTCCTTCCCGAGTGTCCTCCTGCAGGGCCCTAGGATATGGCTCTCAGGATAACAGGATAATCCCTGAGTGTGAACAGCAATAGGGAAAGTGGGTGAAGAGCCCAGAGTAGAATGTCTTGCTGTCAACTGGTGGTCTATTTCCCAGATACCATTTGCTTGTATACAGATAAGGAGTTATCTTAAATGGCCATGTCTTTCTCAATTTGTCCTTAACAGTCAATCCCATTTTCCTTCTATGATACTATCTAGGCAGGATGAGAAATGCATTCAGTAATCCCCTAGGATCTTCATATATCAATATCAATTGGTCTGAAATTGACCTGGTATAAAATCCAGTCCTTCAACCAGCAAGAGTCAAAATCTAAACAAAGTGAATTTTAGTGCTCACTGTGCTTGGTGGAGGTTGGGGTCCCAGTCCCCAAGCCTCTGTTTCCTGGAGGCTTAATGAGAACAGACTCAGGATCCCTCTGAAGAGGAGTCCTTTGGAATCCAGGTGATAGTGGGCTTCACAGAGGGCTGGGCGCCACAGGGGAAGTTCTGGGGCCCAGGGGCAGAGCTTGAACCTGGAGACATCCCTCATAGGACATCCCTGTCATCAAGCCCACATCCTCCCAGACACTGCTGCCAGCATGGCTGGTGGTGACTTATTGAGGGCTCAGTGCTGCTAGCAGCTCTGGGGCTGTCTTTTCATGCATCTGCTCTGAAGTCTTCAGGATTTACTCCACTCACAGCTGCAATAGAAGCAATGACTAAAGTTTACTTTACTTCATCCCCAGAACAACCTTCATTTGAGATGATGAAACTAAAGCCCGAGGCACTGGAAGAACTTCCCAAACCCATGTATGGCACGGCTGGAGGTCAATCTTCCAATCCCAGAGAGTCTGCTCTTGGCCACTACAGTCTAACCAGCAAGCACTTAAGTAAAATCTGATGGTCA
>JAMJFZ010000920.1:1562500-1567500 GCA_026225945.1 Cricetomys ansorgei
TTAGGGTTAGGGTTAGGGTTAGGGTTAGGGTTAGGGTTAGGGTTAGGGTTAGGGTTAGGGTTAGGGTTAGGGTTAGGGTTAGGGTTAGGGTTAGGGTTAGGGTTAGGGTTAGGGTTAGGGTTAGGGTTAGGGTTAGGGTTAGGGTTAGGGTTAGGGTTAGGGTTAGGGTTAGGGTTAGGGTTAGGGTTAGGGTTAGGGTTAGGGTTAGGGTTAGGGTTAGGGTTAGGGTTAGGGTTAGGGTTAGGGTTAGGGTTAGGGTTAGGGTTAGGGTTAGGGTTAGGGTTAGGGTTAGGGTTAGGGTTAGGGTTAGGGTTAGGGTTAGGGTTAGGGTTAGGGTTAGGGTTAGGGTTAGGGTTAGGGTTAGGGTTAGGGTTAGGGTTAGGGTTAGGGTTAGGGTTAGGGTTAGGGTTAGGGTTAGGGTTAGGGTTAGGGTTAGGGTTAGGGTTAGGGTTAGGGTTAGGGTTAGGGTTAGGGTTAGGGTTAGGGTTAGGGTTAGGGTTAGGGTTAGGGTTAGGGTTAGGGTTAGGGTTAGGGTTAGGGTTAGGGTTAGGGTTAGGGTTAGGGTTAGGGTTAGGGTTAGGGTTAGGGTTAGGGTTAGGGTTAGGGTTAGGGTTAGGGTTAGGGTTAGGGTTAGGGTTAGGGTTAGGGTTAGGGTTAGGGTTAGGGTTAGGGTTAGGGTTAGGGTTAGGGTTAGGGTTAGGGTTAGGGTTAGGGTTAGGGTTAGGGTTAGGGTTAGGGTTAGGGTTAGGGTTAGGGTTAGGGTTAGGGTTAGGGTTAGGGTTAGGGTTAGGGTTAGGGTTAGGGTTAGGGTTAGGGTTAGGGTTAGGGTTAGGGTTAGGGTTAGGGTTAGGGTTAGGGTTAGGGTTAGGGTTAGGGTTAGGGTTAGGGTTAGGGTTAGGGTTAGGGTTAGGGTTAGGGTTAGGGTTAGGGTTAGGGTTAGGGTTAGGGTTAGGGTTAGGGTTAGGGTTAGGGTTAGGGTTAGGGTTAGGGTTAGGGTTAGGGTTAGGGTTAGGGTTAGGGTTAGGGTTAGGGTTAGGGTTAGGGTTAGGGTTAGGGTTAGGGTTAGGGTTAGGGTTAGGGTTAGGGTTAGGGTTAGGGTTAGGGTTAGGGTTAGGGTTAGGGTTAGGGTTAGGGTTAGGGTTAGGGTTAGGGTTAGGGTTAGGGTTAGGGTTAGGGTTAGGGTTAGGGTTAGGGTTAGGGTTAGGGTTAGGGTTAGGGTTAGGGTTAGGGTTAGGGTTAGGGTTAGGGTTAGGGTTAGGGTTAGGGTTAGGGTTAGGGTTAGGGTTAGGGTTAGGGTTAGGGTTAGGGTTAGGGTTAGGGTTAGGGTTAGGGTTAGGGTTAGGGTTAGGGTTAGGGTTAGGGTTAGGGTTAGGGTTAGGGTTAGGGTTAGGGTTAGGGTTAGGGTTAGGGTTAGGGTTAGGGTTAGGGTTAGGGTTAGGGTTAGGGTTAGGGTTAGGGTTAGGGTTAGGGTTAGGGTTAGGGTTAGGGTTAGGGTTAGGGTTAGGGTTAGGGTTAGGGTTAGGGTTAGGGTTAGGGTTAGGGTTAGGGTTAGGGTTAGGGTTAGGGTTAGGGTTAGGGTTAGGGTTAGGGTTAGGGTTAGGGTTAGGGTTAGGGTTAGGGTTAGGGTTAGGGTTAGGGTTAGGGTTAGGGTTAGGGTTAGGGTTAGGGTTAGGGTTAGGGTTAGGGTTAGGGTTAGGGTTAGGGTTAGGGTTAGGGTTAGGGTTAGGGTTAGGGTTAGGGTTAGGGTTAGGGTTAGGGTTAGGGTTAGGGTTAGGGTTAGGGTTAGGGTTAGGGTTAGGGTTAGGGTTAGGGTTAGGGTTAGGGTTAGGGTTAGGGTTAGGGTTAGGGTTAGGGTTAGGGTTAGGGTTAGGGTTAGGGTTAGGGTTAGGGTTAGGGTTAGGGTTAGGGTTAGGGTTAGGGTTAGGGTTAGGGTTAGGGTTAGGGTTAGGGTTAGGGTTAGGGTTAGGGTTAGGGTTAGGGTTAGGGTTAGGGTTAGGGTTAGGGTTAGGGTTAGGGTTAGGGTTAGGGTTAGGGTTAGGGTTAGGGTTAGGGTTAGGGTTAGGGTTAGGGTTAGGGTTAGGGTTAGGGTTAGGGTTAGGGTTAGGGTTAGGGTTAGGGTTAGGGTTAGGGTTAGGGTTAGGGTTAGGGTTAGGGTTAGGGTTAGGGTTAGGGTTAGGGTTAGGGTTAGGGTTAGGGTTAGGGTTAGGGTTAGGGTTAGGGTTAGGGTTAGGGTTAGGGTTAGGGTTAGGGTTAGGGTTAGGGTTAGGGTTAGGGTTAGGGTTAGGGTTAGGGTTAGGGTTAGGGTTAGGGTTAGGGTTAGGGTTAGGGTTAGGGTTAGGGTTAGGGTTAGGGTTAGGGTTAGGGTTAGGGTTAGGGTTAGGGTTAGGGTTAGGGTTAGGGTTAGGGTTAGGGTTAGGGTTAGGGTTAGGGTTAGGGTTAGGGTTAGGGTTAGGGTTAGGGTTAGGGTTAGGGTTAGGGTTAGGGTTAGGGTTAGGGTTAGGGTTAGGGTTAGGGTTAGGGTTAGGGTTAGGGTTAGGGTTAGGGTTAGGGTTAGGGTTAGGGTTAGGGTTAGGGTTAGGGTTAGGGTTAGGGTTAGGGTTAGGGTTAGGGTTAGGGTTAGGGTTAGGGTTAGGGTTAGGGTTAGGGTTAGGGTTAGGGTTAGGGTTAGGGTTAGGGTTAGGGTTAGGGTTAGGGTTAGGGTTAGGGTTAGGGTTAGGGTTAGGGTTAGGGTTAGGGTTAGGGTTAGGGTTAGGGTTAGGGTTAGGGTTAGGGTTAGGGTTAGGGTTAGGGTTAGGGTTAGGGTTAGGGTTAGGGTTAGGGTTAGGGTTAGGGTTAGGGTTAGGGTTAGGGTTAGGGTTAGGGTTAGGGTTAGGGTTAGGGTTAGGGTTAGGGTTAGGGTTAGGGTTAGGGTTAGGGTTAGGGTTAGGGTTAGGGTTAGGGTTAGGGTTAGGGTTAGGGTTAGGGTTAGGGTTAGGGTTAGGGTTAGGGTTAGGGTTAGGGTTAGGGTTAGGGTTAGGGTTAGGGTTAGGGTTAGGGTTAGGGTTAGGGTTAGGGTTAGGGTTAGGGTTAGGGTTAGGGTTAGGGTTAGGGTTAGGGTTAGGGTTAGGGTTAGGGTTAGGGTTAGGGTTAGGGTTAGGGTTAGGGTTAGGGTTAGGGTTAGGGTTAGGGTTAGGGTTAGGGTTAGGGTTAGGGTTAGGGTTAGGGTTAGGGTTAGGGTTAGGGTTAGGGTTAGGGTTAGGGTTAGGGTTAGGGTTAGGGTTAGGGTTAGGGTTAGGGTTAGGGTTAGGGTTAGGGTTAGGGTTAGGGTTAGGGTTAGGGTTAGGGTTAGGGTTAGGGTTAGGGTTAGGGTTAGGGTTAGGGTTAGGGTTAGGGTTAGGGTTAGGGTTAGGGTTAGGGTTAGGGTTAGGGTTAGGGTTAGGGTTAGGGTTAGGGTTAGGGTTAGGGTTAGGGTTAGGGTTAGGGTTAGGGTTAGGGTTAGGGTTAGGGTTAGGGTTAGGGTTAGGGTTAGGGTTAGGGTTAGGGTTAGGGTTAGGGTTAGGGTTAGGGTTAGGGTTAGGGTTAGGGTTAGGGTTAGGGTTAGGGTTAGGGTTAGGGTTAGGGTTAGGGTTAGGGTTAGGGTTAGGGTTAGGGTTAGGGTTAGGGTTAGGGTTAGGGTTAGGGTTAGGGTTAGGGTTAGGGTTAGGGTTAGGGTTAGGGTTAGGGTTAGGGTTAGGGTTAGGGTTAGGGTTAGGGTTAGGGTTAGGGTTAGGGTTAGGGTTAGGGTTAGGGTTAGGGTTAGGGTTAGGGTTAGGGTTAGGGTTAGGGTTAGGGTTAGGGTTAGGGTTAGGGTTAGGGTTAGGGTTAGGGTTAGGGTTAGGGTTAGGGTTAGGGTTAGGGTTAGGGTTAGGGTTAGGGTTAGGGTTAGGGTTAGGGTTAGGGTTAGGGTTAGGGTTAGGGTTAGGGTTAGGGTTAGGGTTAGGGTTAGGGTTAGGGTTAGGGTTAGGGTTAGGGTTAGGGTTAGGGTTAGGGTTAGGGTTAGGGTTAGGGTTAGGGTTAGGGTTAGGGTTAGGGTTAGGGTTAGGGTTAGGGTTAGGGTTAGGGTTAGGGTTAGGGTTAGGGTTAGGGTTAGGGTTAGGGTTAGGGTTAGGGTTAGGGTTAGGGTTAGGGTTAGGGTTAGGGTTAGGGTTAGGGTTAGGGTTAGGGTTAGGGTTAGGGTTAGGGTTAGGGTTAGGGTTAGGGTTAGGGTTAGGGTTAGGGTTAGGGTTAGGGTTAGGGTTAGGGTTAGGGTTAGGGTTAGGGTTAGGGTTAGGGTTAGGGTTAGGGTTAGGGTTAGGGTTAGGGTTAGGGTTAGGGTTAGGGTTAGGGTTAGGGTTAGGGTTAGGGTTAGGGTTAGGGTTAGGGTTAGGGTTAGGGTTAGGGTTAGGGTTAGGGTTAGGGTTAGGGTTAGGGTTAGGGTTAGGGTTAGGGTTAGGGTTAGGGTTAGGGTTAGGGTTAGGGTTAGGGTTAGGGTTAGGGTTAGGGTTAGGGTTAGGGTTAGGGTTAGGGTTAGGGTTAGGGTTAGGGTTAGGGTTAGGGTTAGGGTTAGGGTTAGGGTTAGGGTTAGGGTTAGGGTTAGGGTTAGGGTTAGGGTTAGGGTTAGGGTTAGGGTTAGGGTTAGGGTTAGGGTTAGGGTTAGGGTTAGGGTTAGGGTTAGGGTTAGGGTTAGGGTTAGGGTTAGGGTTAGGGTTAGGGTTAGGGTTAGGGTTAGGGTTAGGGTTAGGGTTAGGGTTAGGGTTAGGGTTAGGGTTAGGGTTAGGGTTAGGGTTAGGGTTAGGGTTAGGGTTAGGGTTAGGGTTAGGGTTAGGGTTAGGGTTAGGGTTAGGGTTAGGGTTAGGGTTAGGGTTAGGGTTAGGGTTAGGGTTAGGGTTAGGGTTAGGGTTAGGGTTAGGGTTAGGGTTAGGGTTAGGGTTAGGGTTAGGGTTAGGGTTAGGGTTAGGGTTAGGGTTAGGGTTAGGGTTAGGGTTAGGGTTAGGGTTAGGGTT
>JAMJFZ010000920.1:1585000-1650535 GCA_026225945.1 Cricetomys ansorgei
CCAACCCCCACCCCAACCCTCACCCTCACCCTCACCCTCACCCTCACCCTCACCCTAACCCTAACCCTAACCCTAACCCTGACCCTGACCCTGACCCTGACCCTAACCCTAACCCTAACCCTAACCCTAACCCCTAACCCAACCCTAACCCTAACCCTAACCCTAACCCTAACCCTAACCCCTCACATACTGGGAAATATATATGTACCAGAGATCCAGCACGAAAGTGGGTGTTGCTTCCAACAGAAGAAGGTCCGGGGACTGATTCGTTGAGTCTCATTCATTCGTTAGAGAAACGGAACTCAGGGTACACTACGGTCCCAGAAATCCATGTCCTGTATCTTATGCACTTACCACCGCTCCGGAAGCATGGGTTTTCTGCATCTGGACGGGGCGGGTACTGGGACAAAATACAGCTGGATGCAGGCTGTGATGGAGACAGAGTGGAAGAACATACTGACACAGGAAAAGCGCCCATAGACATAAAATTTATAATAATGATAAAATTAATAAAGAAGCAGATGGTGCTTTTCACCAAGTCCCATGACCTCAGCTCGACTCCCAGAATTCACAGGATGGGCAGAGAAAACAAACTCATCTAGGCTATCCTTTTGTTGCTTACAAACGCAACTATGCTTTCATTGACTCTTGGGTACTTTCAGGCCAGATCAAATCACATAGATTATATATACAGCCTGCATCCTGTTAACCAGTGGTCTCTTGGTCACTCAGTCTCCCTCCCTCCCTCTTCTCCACTCCCAGTTTTAAATTTGAGTTTAGAATTATTATATTCTGCAAAACATTTTCAGGTATCATCAATACTTGGCATTAAAACATTCACTCAAGGAGTAGAGAGCTGCCTCACTGTATAAGAACTCTTGTTCTTACAAAGGACCCAGATGCAATACCCAGCACCAAAATAGGGGCTCACTGCTTCCTTAGGCAACAGGCATTCATGTGGTGCACAGATATGCTTTAGGGATATCTGAAAAACAATCAAGAAGACAATGCATTCATTCAATCTGGGTGTGGCCTCACTTTAGACACCAACAGACCTCACTCTGGGAGTTCGAGAGCAGTCTAGCCTTATAGTGACCTCCTGGCTCAGGGCTGGGGATGTAGTTCATTTGGCAGACTACATGCACAGGTAGCTCAGATAACATAGGCACAAGACCCTAGGTTTTGTCCTAGGCAACACAGAAACACCAACCAAACATCAGAGGATCAGAATTAACTTCAATGCCATACTCACCTACATAGGGAGTCACAGGAGTGCCTCGACTATATGAGACCATGTCTCAAAAAAAGAATACAATCTCCTGTGACTTGCCTATTCTTGCAATACCTATCCCCAATACTAGAACAATTTTTTTTTTATTTGGCTGTCTCTGCACTTTTGTTTCATTGGACTGTCACATGCTTGCAATCACAGTACACAGACTTTCAAACTTTTATTTACAGCTATGTGATTAACGTTGCTCCCTGTCTTGTAGAAGTCTGATGGCTGCTAGACAGCTCTTGGATCTCAGCACTCTGGAGGCAGAGACTGGTACATCTCTGAGTTGGAGGACAGTATGGTTTACACAGTGACCTCCAGGACAGCCATGACTCCACAGAGACCCTAGCACCATCAAGAGCCTGACAACCACTGTGCACGCTAGCTCTCACTCGCTTGCTCTCTCTCTCTCTCTCTCTCTCTCTCTCTCTCTCTCTCTCTCTCTCTCTCCCTCCCTCCCTCCCTGGCTGGCCTGCCTCAAATATGACCGGACCATCCCTTCTGTTATCTAGCTGTACTTTAGCATAGTACACTCTGGAGATATACTAGACATAAGCCAGAGCGGTCCAAAGGCAACTAAGAACTGGGGCATTACTTAATTCTTATTGCTTTTCCCTTTTCTCCTCACCACCCCTCCTTGTCTTGTTTCTTCTCTTCTTTCATTAAGACAGTATCTCTAGAAACTAAAAATAATTGTTTGTTTTTTTAAACATGGTCTTTTTTTCCTCCCTTCACTTCCTTTTTACAGATGTACATCTGTGTAGCCCAGGCACACTTCAAACTCAGTTCTGATACAGACTTCCAAAGGAGTCAGTTTTAGTGGGGGGCAAAGAGGCACATGGCTACAATCCCAGCACTCAGGAGACAGAATCAAGCAGACCTTCATAATCAATCGAGGATAGTTTGATATACAGAGCAAATTCTAGAACAGCCAGGGCTATGCACAGAAACAATGTTTCAAACTAGAAAGACATTCAGGTTTTACCTTTAAAGAACTTTTCCCAACTATCTATCTATCCAATGGCTCACTGTGCTGCCCAGCCTGTCTGGACCCTAACTCCTAGGTTCAAGGTTTCCTGCCTCAGCCTTTGAAGTAATGCGGGTGTAGTACTCAACTTTATCTTTCAAGAGCTTCTACCAAGAGTGAGGTCACATTTCTCAACTGACACAATAACTCACAACATGAAGCAGTAAGGCAGACCTAGTGAAAGGCTTGGCTTGTGAACGATAGCCATTGCGATACAGAGCTTTGTGGAAGTGTGCAGAGGAAGTGAACAAGACGGAGAGGCAGACACTAGCGTGGGGGGGGGCATGGGTGTCTGGGTATTGTCAGCTTTCAACCCTGTGTTCTTTCACCCTGTCTGTGGATAAAGGGAAGAAAAGCTCTAGCACTTCCTAATGGGGGAACTGATGTCATTGTTAAACTATATCTTAAGGGGGTAAGGGACTGCTGATGCTTAAAAAAATCGGTCGCATTGTTTCTGTCTCTCTTATGAAATTTCCTTTAGGAGACTTTTTTTCTTTACTTTTTTCTTTTTTTTTTTTTTGGAGGGGGGGGGTTGGTTCTCGAGGAAGGGTTTGCCTGATGTAACCCTGGCTGTCCTGGAATTCACTCTGTAGACCATGCTGGCCTCGAACTCAGAGATCTGCCTGCCTCTTCCTCCTGAGTGCTGGGATTAAAGGCATGCAACAACACTGCCAAGACAGAAAACTTAAAAAGAAAAACAAACAAGCAAACCCTGAAACCCCATCTATACCAGGCTACAAGAAACTCATCATCCTCCAGTATCAATCTCCAAAACCTGGGATAATAGGTGAGCATCAACATCACCAGCTATACAACACACTACAGCACTGTGTGTGTGTGTGTGTGTGTGTGTGTGTGTGTGTGTGTGTGTGTAGAGTGACACGTATCCATTTTGCCATGGTGACCGGTTTCAGTGCATTGTGCTACTGTTGTGCGTCACCACTATTTGTCTCCAGAGCTTTTGGTTCAGGCTGAACTAAAACTCCACCCATATATTAAGCACAAACTGCAGTTCCTCCTACCTAGCACCAGGCTCCTGAAAGGACTGGCTGGGCTTCCGCCCTCCCAGGGTCTCAGGGAGAGGACTGACCTCAAGGAACCAAGACTCCAGATCGATGTAAAAAACATGAGGCTTTTGTTATCCAATGCTTTGTACCCTGGAAGTCAGAATAGGAGAAAATAACCCCGAGGAGCTACACTTTTTCAAAGGGAACAGGGAAGTTCTCTGACTGGTCAGAACCCAAGGCACTGGATTGGTCCTTTGGCAACAAGGAGTTCTGGGAAAACAGAGAGGTTTATGGGATAGTGAGTACTAACATTAAATGGAAGAAGTTAGTGCCTTCACCACTAGGGGCGCTGGACTTTTCATTCCCATACTTCTCTTTCTTCCAGGAGCTGGATGGGCTGGGATGGCTCCTACAACCAGGATGGTGAGCCATCTACCCTTTCTGCCTGGGTTGCTGTGAGCCACAGACACACCGCCATTTTATATTCCCAATAACACACACTGGTTCCTATTTCTCAACATGCTTTCAAGTCCTTACCCTTAGAAGCTAGTTTTCCCACTTTGGACAGTTGTAGGAAATATGTATAAAATGGTAAAATGCTTTTCCTACCTTTGGGGAAACTCTGCTCTGACTTCTCCTAGGGCTGTCAATGCCACCTATTCATATGCAAAACATCTGCTAAATACTTAGATGCACACACGCATTCACTATCATTGCTCCTTATCTCTTCTTTTGTTTTGCAGTGGGAGAGATCTGGCCCAGCTCTCAAGCATGCTACCCGAGACCTTTCCCATCAAGCTCTATCTCCACCCCTCATCTAGACTTTATTCTTTGCTGCTTACTTTTAAGTCATTGAGCTTTTTTTGGTGGTAAGGACTGAATACAGAGCTTCATACATGCTACTGTACCAACTCTGAGCTACTCATTGGGCTGCACCTCAACTCTTATTAAATTCCACCTTTTCCTCTTCACCTTCCTCTTCATTTTCGGGGGGGGGATGTGATGTGTACGTGTGTACGTACATGTATGCTGGTGTATGTGTTTCTATAGCTGCATGGAAGCTGGACATGGATATCCAGTGTCTTCCTCTACCATTCTACATTTTAATTCTTTTTTTTGTCTTTAACACAAGGTCTCCATGTGCAGCCATGATTAGACAAGGTTGACCTCAAACTCACGAGATCCTCCTGCCGCTTCCTCTCAAATGCTGACAATAAAAAAAGATGCTACTAGTGCTGATGGTGAGGAACCACGCCTTTAATCCCAGCATTCAGTAGGCAGAGGCAGGTGGATCTCTGTGAGTTCAAGGCCAGCCTGGTTTACAGAGTGAGTTTCAAGACAGCCAGAGTTATAACAGAGAAACTCTGTCTCTAAAAAATAAAAAATAAATAAATTTAAAAAATAAATAAACAAATAGATATTGTGCTATTTGACAGCCTCAGGGTGGGGGGAAGTATCTTCTCATTTTCATTTGCTTTTTCCTGCTTGTCAGGAAGTTGAGTTTTTGTGCATGGCTACTTGCCTGAGCCAGTTTGTATGTGCACGACAGCAGTTTGCAGCCTCTGCCCGGTGCTGTGTTTTATTGCAAAGGACTTGGGTTCTAACGACAGTCCATCTTTTCCATTCTGACTCTGGAGTTCCGTGTCTTTTGCTCTAACACATTATTTTACTCTATGAGTCCTTCTACTTTAAGAACACAGAGAAAATTTACATGCTGTTGGCCTTTTTATTTTTTTTGTCTCTTCTAAGTTGCTCGTTTAAGGCCAAAACATGCTAGGACTTACAAAGAAGAAAAAGTCTTTTTTTCCACACTAAACAGGCCCAAAGAGCACTTACACTCATAGTAAAATGAAATGACTTGTCTTAAACCCCTTTCTTTGTGATAAGTGGGAGTCAGGGTAGACAGAGCTGAGGTGAGCTTCAAGGACAGGAGAGCAAGCCCCGGAGCTCAACCCTCACTGCTTTCCCTGAGGAAACTCTGCCATCACCAACTGTGCAGGGCCCTCTCTGCACACTTGGCTCCTATTCTGGCTTGCAGAGCTCCAAGGAGAGTCGATGGGATACAAAACAAACACCTTCAACCATCTGAGGCCATTTAATGCCCTCTGGTGCATCTTATGGACATGCTAACCGGTGCTAACAAGAGGCTTGCTTTGGCAAAATTGGCACATCCTAGAAACTCTTCCAGGGGTAGAAGTAAAAATATAGTGTCTGTCTGTGAAGACAGCAGCTCTAACAAGGAACAAAATACAGGCTGGCTGGATGAGGGTGAGGCACAGTCAGGTCCTTTTCTGGCTTGGGGTAAGAGAGGTGCTGAGCTCACCTGGTGCTCCTGAGATGCATTTATCAGACCTGCATGCACCAAACGTCCAGGAGGTGCCAACTGCATGCACTAAGCCCTGCTTATTCACCTGCTCACCTGTCTTTAGCACATCCCCAGCCTAGGAGGTAGGGCAATTTCTGTACATGATGGGGCACAGTGTAAGCCAGGATGCTTTCGAGAACCTAGCCTCCGACTTCACCTTGCAATCCTGTGTCCCCAGTGCAGAAGAGGCAGAATCAAGGCTTCCTGAAGCTCCCTGGCCAGTCAGCCTAGCCAGGGTGAGCTCCAGGTTTAGTGAGAGACAGTTTCAAAAACATAAGGTGGAGACAATGTGGCACCACACCACACACCTTTTATCCTAGCACTTGAGAGGCCAAGGCAGGTGGATCTGTGAATTCTAGGCCAGTTTGGTGTACTTAGGGAGTTCCAGCCTCACCAGGGCTATATAGTGAGACCCTGCATCAGAACAAATGAAGGAAGGAAGGAAGGAAGAAGGAAGGAAGGAAGGAAGGAAGGAAGGAAGGAAGGAAGGAAGGGAAGGTAGTGGCTGGTAGAGGGGCCCAAGGGCATCTGTTGTTGATCTCTGGCTTCCACATATGCACACAAACAACACAGACACCTGTTTGTTTTCTAAGAATAAAAGCAATCCATGGAGAAAGATATAAGGAAGGGATGGACTGGGCAGGTGGCTGAGTGCCTGCCTAGCATTCCTCAATCCCTGAATTCCATCCTCCCACACCACATAAACCTAAGCAAGGTGCAAACCTATCAACCTAGCACTAGGGAAGTTTAAGCAGGAAGATCCTCCAAATTCAAGGTCATAGCCAAGTATGGTCCCACCCTTTAATAACCAGCACTACAGAAGCCAAGACAGGCAGATCTCTGTGAGTTCAAGGACAGCCTTGTCTACAGTATAATAATGTCAAAAATGAAAGCAATTAACTTGTAATTTCCAAAAATAACTTGAAATGATTTTCTTCAAAGTCAAAAAAAAAAAAAAAAAAAAAAAACCTGTGGGTGAATAAATATCTCAATAGTTAAGAGCATCCAGGTTTGATTCCCACTACCAACACAGGAGCTCACAACTGTCTCTAACCAGTTCCAGAAGATCCAATGCACTCTTCTGACCTCAGTGGGCCTTGCATCCACATGTACACAGACATGCAGACATACCCATACTCATAAAAAATAAATTTCCTACAAGGACTAACAGAAAATTTCCTGTTTAAAAGACTTTATGAAAGTAATTGAAATCAACTCTATGAAAAACTACTTTAATCTTGATTAGCATTCTTTTTTAATTTTTGAATAGACAGCAAACTGAACTTGATTATACCCTTCAAAACTAAAATTTACTATAGTCCCTGTTACACTTCTGGCTGTGTGGTCGGCTGGTTTGTTTGAGCAAACTGAAAGAATATCTTTTAAAAAAAATAAAGAAAAAAGGAAAAGGCATACCCACCTGGCATTCGACCTCTGAAGATGCTTGCTAATTTGTTTCCTATTTTGTAAAGGTCCACACTTCATGGAATCTGAAATGGCTCAAAATTAATGAGACATCCAAAAAACTACAAATTTCAGCATCTACAACTAAACATACTCCTAAAAACCTAAACGAATGTAAACACGGTTTCTATGTGTTTTGTTTTTGTTTTCAGAGAGTTCCAGTCCAGCAGAGTAACACATTGAATTAAGATCTTGTTTTAACCATAGATACCTATTTGGCCAAATAACATTGGTCTAACTTCAAGTCTCCTACCTTCTTCCACTACTTTTACAGGGTAATTGTACTCTACCTCCCTGAACTGCTAGATATATTCTACTGGTTACAAATCCTGGAATAGAGACTAGTAAGGTACATTGAAACCGACTTTAACTATAATTAATACTTTAAGATCAGCCCCAGGGGCTGCAGAGGTAGTGTTTAAAGGCTCTTAACTGCTCTTGCAGAGAACCCCAGTTCAGCTCCCAGCACCTGTACTGTGGGAACTCATGCCTCTGGCCTCAATGGGCACATGCACGAACACATGCACACACACAAAATAACTAAGGGAGGAAAGTGGCCTAAACACGGAAAGAAGAGAGTCGGCACTTGCTGCCATAAGTTCCCACTGGAACTCTTTTTTTAATGCTCTCAGGAAGTTGGGGCTGTGTAATTCCAGTTGCTGGAAGTGCCGTTTCTGTGTTTCTGCCTGAATTTGTTGTTCAACTTTTCTGCCATGTGATGGTGGCAGGTATTAAGGCTCAAAAAGGGGAACATTTTGGGAAAGAGGTGGTGGGGTTTTCTAAGGACTGCTAAATAGGACATGTTTTGTCAGCCCTGTCGTATGAACGATCCTTGAGTCTAAACTCCACTCTTATCTAAAAAGTTGACCTGAGAATCTCGGTATGTGGTTGTTGAATTGGCTAAATGAAAACATTTATGCATTTTCACGTAGATTGGGCAGATGGATAAAGGGCTTTCTTTCCTTAATCTCTGCATCACCTGTGGTCTCTAGGCCTTTCACTTTTGTTTAAATACTCCTAAATTTGAACACATGCTACAATGGTTACGGAGTTTCAAAAGGTAGAGAATTAATATTGGGTATGCCCGACAGGAAGGGGGTGGTACAACCAGTGAAGGAAATAAAAATGAAAGCCTCAGCCTCAAATCGCTGAGGAAAACGTGTAATTAAGTTTCCTGATTCACGGCTAAGCTATATTTGTGGCTCCTATCATCATTGTTAAGTGTACAAATTTCTAGCAGCAGACAATAACTACGGAGAATAGATAACTGATGGGAACAAAAGGTTTGACTGTCAGTTTTACAAACGAGAAAGCTGGCACTAAAGAAGTAGTAGAGATGTTTGCTAAATCCAGATGTTCAGTTTCTGCACATTGCTCTTTTTATTACACCAAATAGCCAAAACTAAAATGATTCTTCAGGGTGGGGAGGGGGGAATTTCATTTCCTTAATGTGTTACTCTTTGGGGGAAAATATATTTTCAAAAGAAATCATGTTTCATCTAAGAGATTCTAATGAAACCAGGCAGTAATGGTGGTGCATGCCAGTAATCCCAGCACTGGACAGGCAGAGGCAGGCAAATCTCTGTGAGTTTGAGGCTAGCCTACTCTACAGAGTGAGTTCCAAGACAGCCAGAGTTACAACAAAGAAACCCTGTCTAGCAGGGTGGGGTGGGGGGGTTGGGCAGAATTGATTCCAACGAGTTATTACTTTTGTAAAATGAATGTATGAAATGAGGACAATTAAGTGATACCTTGTTTTCTGTATAGCACCTATGCTTCACATTTAGCCATTCTACTTAGTTGTTAAAAATATATTAATCAGAATTTCATCTTCTGGAACAAGATTCTGAATAAAGACCACTATGCTTTACTTCATCAAAAACATTTTCCAGAGCACTTTCAAAGGAGAGTTGAGCACTATTTGTCAATAACTGTTCTGGCTAAGACAAGTAGCAATTACCCTCATGTATTCATGTGAGGAAGAACAATGGGTAAATTATGAGTAAAATATTTACTATGTCAAGTAGTAACTGCTGTGGAGAATTACACATCAGGAAAGGAGAATAGGGAATATCAAGAATAGACAGGCTGGGCAGTGGTGGCACACGCCTTGGGAGGAGAGGTAGGCAGATCTCTGTGAGTTCCAGGACACCCAGAGTTACAACAGAGAAATCTTGTCTTGAAAAAACAACAACAACAAAAGAATAAATCTTACCAGAAAATAATAGACAGGATTGAATAACATAAATTGAAGGGTCAGAAATGAAGGAAGGGCCATGTAGATTGCTAGAGGAAAAGCATTCTAACTGGAGACAAAAAGAGTAAAAGTCAACATGAGATCATTCCAAAAATGTTTTTGAAGTGCTTACTAAAACTCTTAATTAGCTGTTCCTTTCTTTTTTAACTTTGAAATTCTTTTTTTTGAAGTGTATGAGTGTTTTGCCTTCATGTCTCTCTTTGTGCCCACCTACATGCAGTACGTGTGGAGGCTAGAAAAGGATGTCAGATCTCATTAGAACTGGAATTACAGCTGGTTACCTGGTTGTCAGCCACCATGGAGGGTGTTAAACCTGGGTCCTCTGAAGAAGTCAGTGCAGTTAATCACTGAGCCATCTCTCTGATCCAAAATTATTATTTTATATATATAGGGTTTTGCTTGCATGTTATATCTGTGCACCATGTGTTCTCATTTTTAAACTTTGTCTCCTGGTTCTGTTTCCTTTACAGATGCTGAAGTAGCCTTTTACAATGAGACTCAGAGCCAGCAGAATACATATACTTTCTCCCAAGACATCTCTTCAGCAGAACCTTTTCCTTTGTCTCCAAGAACTTCACTTCCCACATCATTTCAAGTGTGTATAAGGAAGATACCGTGCTATCATGCATCACCATGCAACTTTAAAAAGCGGCAGAAGGAAGCAGTCCTTCCTTCCAGGCCTCCATGTACCATCAATTACCTACCCAGTAGCCCAAAGCCAGCATTATATATAACTATGTTGGGATTAATCCCCTTTATTGATCCACCACTCATCATGGTCATAACAAAATCTTAGGTCCCCATACTAGCTTTTATTCAGATGGTTTATGGAGGCAGTTTCCTAGCTTTCTTGGGAGGAGTCAGATGGGGCTCTGCTCTGCCAGAAACTAGTCTTGCCAAACCAGACTATATTAATTTAGCTAGCAGTATGAGTCCTGTTCTGTTTTCATGGGTAACCATGTTCTTTTCTGAAAGACTCAGTGAAGCCATAATCACAGTAATAATAGGTTTAGGGATATCATTACACAGTGAACTTTTCCTCTTGCCACATTATCCAAACAGGTTCAAAGCCTTGAGGATAGTAAGTACTTAGTGGCTTTTTTCTCAATGTTAGTCACCTTAATGCTTAAAGGTATTTATCCAGAAAAAGGGCACAAGAGAACTTGGTCAAGAAGAAATATAAAACTACTTTCTTGGTATTATTTGCATATTGTCCATAAGTTTTGTAAACATGCATTTTTTATTAAAGATTGAAAAAAATTTTGTTATATTGCGGGGGGTATGTGCACAGAATACAGTGACTGTGGGGGGCCATAGAGAAGAGAGTATTGGATTCTCTGGAGCTGGAGTTACAGGCAGTTCTGAGCCACTTAGTGTCAGGGCTAGGAACTAAATTTAGGTTCATAGCAATATATGGTCTTGACCACTGCACACTATCCCTAGCCTGTAAAGTTGCATTTAGAATCACACTTTTGATCTTGTTTGACTCTTATTTCAAAAAATTAATTCTTTTATATAGGCAGTGGTAATGCACGCCTTTAATCACAGCATTCAGGAAGCAGAGGCAAGTGTATTTCTGAGTTCAAGGCCAGCCTGGTCTACAGAGCAAGTTTCAAGACAGCCAGGCCCACACAGAGAAACTCTATCTCAAACCTCCCCTCCCCCCAAAAAAAAATCTGTTTTAATTGTTTTCTTAAAATGTAGCTGTTTTCTAACAGCTTGGATCTGGGCTATTAAGCCGTCTTTGTTTGGAGGTCAAGTGTAACTGTTACTTTTTCACACTAGTAATGGAACTCTGCCTCCTCGATCTCCCCCATCCCCTCGTTGCTGTTGGCTGTTACTGAGAAATATTCCTAACTTGTAACTTTAAAAAAATAAAAATAAATAAAAAATACCAAAAATAAAAAACCTTTGGCTCTATAAGGTTGAAAAGGAAAAGGAAGGAAAAATTCTTCACAGCCCTTTCTGGCTGTCTTAATCTGTCTAAAGCTGGAGAACTGGACTTAACTTATAAAATCTTCTATCCTGTTAACTGTCTCTAACATGCTTTTCCATCCACGGTCTCCTGCCACTAACTGTCTTTATCTGAGCCCAGTTCCTGCCTGCCTGCTTTACCATCTTCATCCTCTGGAACAAACTGTCTAACTTCTCTAACTAACTCTAACTCTGACAAAACCAACTGACACTGTCTCTTTTTAATAACTCACCCAAGCTGTTCACAGGAGTCCAAGCAGCATGTAACCATAAGGAAGGCTATACATAAGAAAAAATTCATGGAAAAGTGTCCCCCTACAATCTTTTTTTAATTTTTGGGACAGAATCTCACTATGTAGCTCTGACTGTCCTAGAACTCACAGGCTGGCCTGGAACTCAGAGATCTACCTGCCTCTGCCTCCTGAGTGCTGGCATTCTAAAAATTATTTCTAAGTTATTCATCTTGAAATATCTCCAAATCCTTATTGTGTTATGTGAGGTTAGTTTACATTGTCTTCTTGTGAATTGCATAGTCATGTATTTAAACATTTCAGTGTTTTGATTATATTGGAAACAGTAAAAGACAAGATGGAAAATCCTTTATTAGGGTCTAGCAATCACAAAGTCACATGTCAGGAAAAAAATCTTCCTTCTTCACAAGGAAGTCCATGACATCCTGAAAATAAAGGCATTTCTGTCAAGTTTTCATAGCACTTGTCACTGGAAATTGCATATTAAAGACTTTTTTTTTGTGAACAGGCTGACCTCAAACTCATAGAGATCCTGTCTCTGTCTCCCAAGTGCTGGAATTAAAGGTATGCATCACTATACCTGGCTCATCTAAGCTTATTTTACCTGACAACTTAGTTTTATGAACCGAAATGATCTTTGGCTCTGGTGGGTAGCAGTGTCATAGTGAAAGTTACTTTCACAGAAAAGCTAGACAAAAGTCTTAGTTTTTGTTTGTGTGTCTTCTGACCACATTAAGCCTAAAGAGGCTTTTAAAATAATACCAAAAGGGCTGGAGACATGGCACAGTGGTTAAGAGCAGTACTTTCTCTGCTTGATGAACCATGTTCATTTGCCAGCACACATTCTGTTCTAACAACTATAACTACAGTTCCAGGGGTTTGGATGTGGTCTCCTTGGGCACAAGGCACATTCATAATACACAGACATACATGCAGGCAAACACCCATAAATATAAAGATAATTTTTTTTAAAAATTAATATATGATCAGGCATGGTGGACTATACCCTTAATCCAGAGATAGGCAGATCTCTAGGTTGAAGGGCAGCCTGATCTACACAGCAAGTTCCAGGACAACCAGTCCTATAGAGAGAGGACCTGTCTCTAATAAACAAAATAGCAAAAATACTGATTTGTTTGTTTTTTCCTCTTCCCATAGCACTAGGGATTGAACCTAGTGCTTCATACATGCTACAGAAGCAATGCTACTAAGCAATACATTCCCCAGTCTAACACTTTGGATTTTTAACTTGAAAACTTAGTCTGGGGGCTGGGAATGTAGCTTTGTGGATAGAATACTTGCTTGTTATGTACAAAGCCCTCAGTTTGGTCCCCAGTACCCCACAAACTGGATATGATATCACAAGTCTTCAATCCTAGCACTTGGCGGGGGTGGGGGCCAGGGGATAAAGGCAGGAGAATCAGAGAAGATTAAGTTGTATAAATCATAGGAAATTATGTCACTTTGAATGTTTTATATTTGGTGATATAAAAACTCAAATACCAGTTAACAAAATTCAAAAACAAATTATATTTTTTTTCTACTCTAGTCCGGCTATGAAGATATGTATCAACATAGTGGTTGACTGTGCTTTTCAGAGCTATTTCTAATGTGACTCTACAGTGTTTCATTCCAGATGATGATTGAGAAGCTAGTAAAAAAAAATAATGTACCAGGTATCACAACAATAACAGAATTTCCTGTTTTCTGGGATTTTTATTTTATTTTTGAATGGAACATGCTGGATGTCTCTACATTTTATTCAGGTGACTGTAGAACCAAGAAAAACATTGTTGCTACTGATGCTATTACTGGTCACATATATAGATTTACATACACATTTGAATTTTTGAAAACTCAAGTTCTGTATCAACTTTGAAAAAGAATATGCCAGTTTTATGTAGTAAGTTGGCATAGTACATAAATAAATAACTATACTGTGCTAACAACTGTAACTCCAGTTCCAGGGGTTTGGATGTGGCCTCCTTGGCATATAAATATTAATTTTTCCCCATTTGTTCAAGTTTAACATGCTATATAGAGATCAATTCTATGTGGGTTTGATTACAGACACTAAAATAGTCTTCAGATAAGGAACAAAGAAAAGAAAGAAATGGCTTTTTCTTTTCTTTTCTTTTTCTTTTTTTTTTTTTTTTTGAGATAGGGTTTCTCTGTTGTAACTCTGGCTGTCCTGAAACTTACTATGTAGACCAGGTTGTCCTCAAACTCAGAGATCTGCCTGCCTCTGCCTCCCAAGTGAAAAAATGTATTAAAACAGCAACTTGTTTATATACTTTTTTATATACCTATTAGGAATTAAGCTTTAGAACTCCTAACCCCTAAGAAGTTATGTGACTTTCAGAAATAGGACCTTTACATAATTGGGTTTATATTGTGATTGGCTTTCACATGATACAATTGGTGTTTTTGTAAAAGGGAATATTTGGGAACTTTGAGAATAAATACCATATGAGTATGGTAATGGCCACCTACTAGATCAAAATAGGCAGGGAACAGATCAGCCCTTAAGCCCTCAAAAGGAAGTAACTACTGACACTAATTACACACTTCTAGCATCCAGAACTATGAAGTCAATATACTGCTTGGTTTTTTTCCCCCAATTTTTATGTACGTGTGGTGTGTGTATATGGGTATTTTGCACATGTAGATGCATGCATGTATAGGCCCAAAGTCAATGGCGGAAAACATTCTCCACTCTTCCATCTTAATCATTGACGCAGGGTCTCTCAATCAAACCCAGAACTGATTGATATGGATAGTCCTGCTTGCCAGCTTGGTCTGGGAATATCACTCAGCCTTCTGAGGCTGGAATTACATCCAGGCTGCCATACTTAACCAGCATTTAAGTGAATCTCTGGAGATCTGAACTCTGGTCCTCCTACTTACACAGCAAGCCATCTCCTCAACCCTTTGCTTAAATGTCTGTAGCATATTGTTAACAGCAGGAATAGCAAACTAACACATCATCACACTAGACCTCATTCCCATCTCTAAAGTACTCACCAGATAATGTAACAGTCTGAAATGACCATAGGATTTTCATTATACAGAATAGTGCAGGCTGGTATAGAAGGGGAACAACTCTCCAGAACCTCCTCAGATTCTACTCAACTATCTTGATGAGGAAGTGCTTATTTGTTTCCGAGTTGTTTGTATTCAGTTCAAGTTTTTCTCTTATCTCAAATGTGTTGACTTCCAGAGAAACTAGTCATGTTTTCAAGCTAACTGCCCAATTTTACTTTGGAGTTACTAATTTGCAGGTGAATTACAGTATTGTAAGAATTTGTGCCAGGTGGTGGTGGTGTACGCCTTTAATCCCAGCACTTGAGAGGCAGAGGCAGGTGATCTCTGTGAGTTTAAGGCCAGCCTGGTCTACAGAGTGAGTTCCAGGACAAAGTTACAACAGAGAAACTCTGTCTCAAAAAACAAAACAAAAAAGAAAAAAAAAAGAATTTGTAGCTGGGCCTGGTGGTACAAGTCTCAGCAGGGAGGGAGAAGCAAGTAGATGTCTGACTTTGTGGTCAGCCTGGTCTACATAGGGAATTCTAGACCAGCCAGGCCTGCAGTGGAATTCTGTCTTTAAAAAAGAAAAAAGTTTATTGTTACGTTTGTTTGTTTTTGATACAGGACCACAATACATAGCTGCTTCTGGCTTTGACCTTGCTTTGTAACCAGTTTAGCCTCAAATTTATGGTGGTTTTCCTTCCTCTGCCCAAATGCTAAGATGAAAGATGTGGGACACCACACCTGACTGAAAACTGATTCTCGAGTACATTACACATCATTGTTAAAAGAAAAAAATTAATTTGTTTTCGTTTGATTATTTAGGTCTAGGGATTAAATGCAGGATTTCATGAATACTAGGCAAGTGGTCTTACCTCTGAGCTTTCTACCCCCAGACTATAATTCTGTCCCCCAACTCTCAGTATTTCTGTATAGCCTCAAACTCCTGTCCTCAGCTTCCTCCAGTATCAGGAACTACAGTTATCTGCCACCACACATAAAATGGACAGACTACTTAGAAGCATAATAAAATTGTCAAACATTTTGGAGAAAGATCACTTTAATTCCCTAATCTCTCTGAAAATGGAATTATATAATTGGATGTGTACATTCTCAAAGTTAAAAACAAAAGCCAATGTAATCCTACTACAGTTTGGTAATCCAGTAATGCTGATGAACTAAATTAATTTAAAAAAAAGAAAATAGTTACAAACTTTATTAATACATTCTTCCAAAAACAATATGTTATCACCTGAGAAATAATACTTTAGTTAACATTTCAGGGAACTTTTGAACTGATGATATATATCCAAATACTGAATACCTTGACATTACATTTCTGTAATAGATATACATTTTATATATATATACACATACACACACACGCATACATATATATGTATATATGTGTATATACACATACATACACACATATATATTTACACACATACACACTTTCAGAATATTGCACGTTCACTACTTTTGAGTCCGTTGTCACCACCCATCCTGCATACCTTTGGCTGTTCCGAAAGAAGCTGCTTCCATCAGTGTACCAGGTGTGGTCGGCCCCTGGGAGGGACCTGTCAGTCAAATCAGGCCTGAACCCAAGTGTCTGTACCAAGATCTCCACACAGTCATGGAGGGGGCCTAGAGATCAGGTTCTGGTAATAGGGTTGCAGGATTAAGGGCAGCACTGGGCAAGAAGTGGATATGAGGTGGGTTTAGGAGTAATGTCTGAATGTGAGTTATTCTGGCATTGCTTAGCCATCTGACAGGGGGCTATTTTAGTATTCCCTCAATGGCATGAGGGGTCACTACCTCTAGTTCTTGTTCCAGAGGCAATTTATCTGCATCTTTTACTAACATGGCCATAGCCACTATGATGCAGAAGCAGGGTGGATCCAGGCATGCTACGGGATCCAGTCTTTTGGACAGGTATGCAATGGGCCTGTTCCATGGCCCTATTTCTTGTGTGAGTACTCCTTTGACCACTCCTTTGTGCTCACCCACATATAGCTAGATGTCTGGTAGACCCAGGGTAGGTCTCTTAACTTCTCACTCAGGGCTAATTTCATTATCTCTATTACTGTAAATTCTCATTCCATCTTGCCTGGCCTTGGCTCTCTCTCTCTCTCCCTGCCAGAAATGTACTTTTGCCTCTCCTCTGTCTCTTTCTGTTTCTCTCTCTCTATTCCTCTTCCTCTTCCTCTCCCCCTCCCAACATCACTATTACATGGCAACACTCTCCCACAAGTCTCTGGCTCTATTTTTCCCAGCATCTAGCTTTTGACATGCCCCCCCAGCATGTTACTCTCTATTGCTTGGCCTTCTCTCTTCTTCTCACAAGTCTCTATCTCTATCTTTCTTCTAAACACTATCTCTTGCATGACCTCTCTCTTATCCTCTCTCTCGGGACCACTTGCTCTCTCTTTCTCACTATCAACTCTCACTCCATCTTGACTAGCCTTTTTTCTCTCTCCTAGTCTTTAATGCTCTCTTGCCTGGTCATTTTGTTTCCCCCATTACTATTTCTCTGTCTTTCTGTCTCTCTCTGTCTCTTTCCTGATCTCTTTACTCACCAAAAATGCTCTTTCTCATGCCTAGCCACTCTATCTCAGAAAGACTCTGTCTCCATCTCTCCTAGCTTTGCTAATGTCCGCTAGTGCTCTCCCCTCTCCCCACCCCTCTCTGACACTATATCCTGCCTGGCCTCTCTCTTATCTCTGTCTACTGACTGTCCTTTGTCTCTCTCTTGTCTGGCACATCTTTCTCTCAAGTGACCCTCTGTCTTTCTCCCAGCCTCTCTCTTGCCTTCTCCCCCCCCCTCTCTCTCCCTCCCTCCCTCCCCTACCCTCTCTCACTGTGTCTGTCTCTCTTCACACACACTCTGTCACTAAAATCTCTAAGCTTCTCTCTTACTCTTTCTCTCAACTGACATATTACTCTCTATTGCTTGGCTTTTCTCTCTCCCTCTTGCAAGCTTCTGTCTCTCTCTTCTCCCAAACTATCTTTCTCCTAGCCATATTCCCTCACAGTCTCTGTCTCTCTTTCTCTCATAGCCTCTATCTCTTGCCTGACTTTTATCCATCTCTTTTTCTCTCTCTGGAACACATTCTCTCTCTCTCTCTCTCTGTCTCTCTCTCTCTCTCTCTCTCTGTCTCTCTCTCTCTCTCTCTCTCTCTCTCTCTCTCTCTCTCTCTCTCTCCCTCTCTCTTACATGGCCTTTGGCCTCTCTCTTGAAATATCTCCCAGCTGGAAATGCTCTCTTCCTGACCTCTCTTTTTCACTTTCTCACTATCTCTCCCATTCTTTCTCTGTCTCTGCCTCTCTCCTGGACCTCTTTCTCTCTTTTTTCCTAATCTGCAGCCCTAGCACTAATCCTAGCACCCTCCCCTAATAAGCTGCCCTGTTCCACATCCTGCCAATGGTATCTACTTTCCAGGAGCTTATGATTCTGAAAGCAGAAATTCCACTCCTTGCCAACTAGGAGTTGCCTGGCATAGCCAACCTTCATCTTTTATTTTTTTCTTTTGTATAATACTTCCAGACCTCCAGCCTCCCATCCTTTATTCCTCCAAGATCCTTCTCTTCTCCCTTCTCCTGCAGATCCACCCCGCTCTCAGAAAAGAGCAGCCCTCCCAATTGAACATGGCATAACATGACATGACAAGATGGAACAAGACTGGGCACCAGCCCCTACATCAAGACAGGACCAGATAACCCAGCAGGAGGAAAAGTGTCCTAGGGGCAGGTAGAAAGATCAGAGACCTCACCCCCACCTCACTCACTCCAACTTTTAGGAGTTCTACAAGAACACCAAACCAGACAACCATGTGGTATGTATAGGGCCATGCAACTTCATCTTTTAAATCAACATAATGTTACAAACTTACAAAAAAAAAGTGCTGCCATGATGAGCTCTTGAGGACCTCAAGCTCCCTGGGGGTAAGTACCCCTTTACCCCTGGGGTACACATGACCTTGGTTCAATACAGAGACTTCACCATTGTTGGGAGGGCACAAGGGCTACATAGTGAGACTTCATCTCAAAAGGCAAAAAACAAGTTCTAGCTCCTTTTACAATATTAGGCATGTCTGGAACATACATCTTATCTCTTAACTATTTTCACTCAGATGATGAGAGCTTCATCCATACCTGCCAGATGGGACTATAAATATCCAAAGAGATCCTAGACTTGAAATTGAATTATGGCCCAAATATGAATTGACTGAAAGGATGCTCATTTATCAACAACAGCATTTTTGTACACATGCAGATGAAAGGAAGGCACTCGATGCTTAATATCTAAAAGTAAGACATCAACAGTTTTCTGTCTACAAAGCTATGTCCCCACCCTCTGCACAGCAGCCTTGAATAGATAAAGATATCTATCATTCTCTTGTTCATATGGTCTGATCAGGAAGGGTAGGTCACCACCCCTAGAAGATAATCCACCCTTTGTGCTATGACAGGTTAAGACAGTAGGATGTGAATTTTTTTTAAACGCAAAATTGGACATAATACCACAGGCCTATAATCCCAGCATTCAAGAGGTAGAGATAGGAGGACTAGATTTCATGACTACATGAGAACTGAAAGAGAGATAGATAGACAGATGTTTCTGCTTTCAAAAGAATCCAGACACCATTGAAAGGGAACTTGCAAAAAGAAAATTGATTTGGGACTGGAGAGATGGTCGGCAGTTAAGAATACTTCTGCTGGGTGGTGGTAGCACATGCCTTTAAACCCAGCATTCAGGAAGCAGAGTCAGGGAGATCTCTGTGAGTTCGAAGCCTGCCTGGTCTACAGAATGAGTTCCAGGACAGTCAGAATTACAATAGAGACACCGTGCCTCCAAAAAACAAAAAAGAAAGAAAGAATACTTGTTCTTACAGAGGATCCAGGTATATTCCCAGCACCTGCATGTCAACTAGCAACTGTAATTCTATTTCTAGGGGATCCAATGCCCTCTTCTGGACCCTCTAAAGGTACTGCATGCATGTGCTACACAGACACATATTCAGACAAAATTCCCATACACATAAAATAGCCAGGAGAGGTGGCATATATCTTTAATCCCAGAACTTAGTAGGCAGATGCAGGAGGATTGTGTGAGTTTGAGACCAATTTGGTCTACATAGCAAGCTCAAGACCAGTCAGGAATATATAATACCCTGTCTTAAAATTAAATAATAGGGCTCCAGAGATGACTCAGTGATTAAGAGAATTTGTTGCTCTTGCTGAGGACCTGAGTTCAATTCCCAATATGAGCCTCATGATGGCTCATAACCATCTGAAATTCCATTTCCAGAGGATCAATGCTCTCTTCTGATCTCCTCAGGCACCAGGCATGCACGAGGTTCATATACATACTTACATGCAGGTAAAACACCATGCAAGCAAAACAAACATCCACATAAAATATAAAATAAATATTAAAGTATATTTTTAAAATAATAAGACTAAAAAGAAAGAAAAATTACTTGATCCAGAAGTTCCTTCCATCTCTGCATGTGGTATCTGACATTGAAGACCTCTATGCTGCTGGAGAGGGTAGAGGGGAAGAGTATAACATCCTAGGATAACAAGAAGATAACAGATGAAAGCCTATTTCTGATATCACCAAAGTTCTAAAGTAGTCACTGTGTAGAACTGCTCTAGGCAAACAATTGGTCATTTGAGACTATATACTTCTTATTGGTTTACTTAGTTGGATCAGATAGTTAAAATACAAGTTTAGTTTCCAAGACTTATCATAAGATGCTTTCAAAAACAAATATACACAACAGCAAAGAAGAAACCAAGAGCTGCCAAATATGGTTAAGAATGTGAACTAAGTATGCAGTAATACTGTTCTAGATTGTCTGACAAGAAGACAAGTGTTACAAGATAATTTTCAAAAAACAGAAACAGAAGTAGTAGAAACATTCCCAAAGGAGAAGACACAAATTCAAAACAAGCCTTGAGACCAGGATATGGGATTAGCTATGCAACACAGTAGTCTTATTAAAAATTAAAAAACTGGAAGAATGATGTCCTGATAATTCTAATTATTGGTTTGGCACAGTAAAAACTCATCTAAGAGAAGCCTTAACTGAGAAACTGCCTTTATCAGGTTGGTCAATGGGCATGTCTGTGAGTAATTTTCTAGTTCATTAAGTGATATAAAAGGGCTCAGCCCACTGTGGGAAGTATCATTCCTTGGGCAAGTGGTTCTGGACTACACCTGAAAGCTTATGAGCAAGCCAACAAGCAGAAGTCCCCCATGGGTTCTGCCTTGAGTCTCTGCTTAAGTTCCTGCCCTGGTTTTCTTCAACAATAGATTGTGACATGGAAGTGTAAACCAAATAAACCTTTCCTCCTCAAGTTGCTTTTGGTCAATGTTTTATCACAACAGAATAAAACCAGGACAAATGGTGCTTTAGACATTAAGCTTTTCCCATTTCTCATACCAGATTAAAGTCTAGAAAAGCACATAACCGTATTACAAACAAATAAAACCCAAGACCAAATGCAGAAGAACATGGAGGAATATGTGAATTTTAGTTTTATAACAATAGCAGGAAATAAATTTTCAGACTATAAGAGCTTTTCTATAGTTATAATACAGAGAATGACAGCTAAATTTGGGGAGTAAACTTCAGTAGATAACCTGTAAAAGAAAGTATCACTAAGTGATGCACATGAGGCAAGGTAAGGTCATGGGTAAGGTCTTAAGTAATTTAATTGTCAAAAGCAGAAAAGAAAATTTTAAAAAGGGAAGAAGAGGGGCATAAGTCACATTAAGTGAAAGGAAAAAATTTTCTGAAGGTCCAACTGCCCACTGAAGAAAGGAAACTAACCCAGAAAGCAGAATCTGGACAGAGTTCAGAGACGAGGTACATACCCACCTCTCAAAGATGAAGGGGGAAGGAGAAGCCAGTATTCAAGGTGACAACTGAGTGCCTGACATGAGATGCTCATGTTCTCATCACAAGTCAGCCTCATCAGTTTGAGAACTTTTAGGATATATATACCATCATACCAGGTTCAAGTACCCAAGGAACAGCCAATTTACCTACATACCTACCTACCGTCTTCCTGGTTCTCAGTCACCTACCTGGACAGCTCTGGGTAGACATGTTGGCATTTATTATCCACGGTTCTTTTCCTTGCTCCAATGTGGAGAGACCCGCTGACCTTAAGCTCAAATTCTGCTGTGTGCCTTTGGCTAAATGCCTATATCTCATTTGGAACAGCTGTTAAGCAAGACTAAGTTGTAAAAAAGACAAGCCCAGAAACAGCTTGTAAAAGGGAAGTCAAAGATTATTTAACAAGACCTCCCTTCTTAGTCTCACAAAGCAGGATGATTGGTTTATTGGCTAACCACAGAACAATAATGTTTTGTGTATATTTTGATTTACCTTATTGATTGTAACCCAGTGCTTACACATATGTTTTTTCTCTTGTGATCAGTAATTTTATGATCAAATGTACACCTCTCCCCTCGTGATCATTTACCTTGTGCTTGTGTGCACACCTGATTCGCCCCTTGTGTTCATTGCCTTGGAAACTGCACATACACCTCTGATTAAGAGGGTATAAGAAACCATGAATAAAGTTTTAGTTGAGTTTCGTTCCTGGCTGAACTCCAAGATGCAATGTGTCCATTCCAGTTCCGGTTTCAGCCTAACTCCCTATTTAGCACCAACCAATCTGGTAAACAGGTCTTATCACTCCAACTTAATGATTAAATCAGGTTCGGTACCATGATACCCTGTTAATGGAAAAATTACAAAGGATCCAGACCAAATTGCTAAAGGTAAACTACAAAACACAATTGTTTATTTGCACTTGGGAAGAATGACAATTAGGAGAGGAAGATCAAATATTCACCAAGAATATTTACCTCTAAAGTTCAAATTCATAATCATCAATCACTTTTGAGATCTCACATTAGACCAACAAGAACAGCAACAAAAAAGAGATGAAGTTTATGACTTTCAGCTGAGTAGAGATATTGTACTCACCCACTAATAACAGGTTGTCATAGTTTTCCAGAGTCACCTCTCTATACAGGTGCTGTTGTGCAGAGTCCAACAGCTGCCATTCTTCACAAGATAACTCCACAGATACATCCTTGAATAACAATAATTCCTGTAAGAATACATACTCTGTTCAACTAGATGTACTCATGGTAGGTGGCATGAAAAGAATGCAGAAAACTCAAAAAGATAACAATTCCTCTCTGTATGGTCCCCTGTACCTGGCACATCATCTACTTTTTAAAAGAGTTGAAAATTGGGCATGAAGAGATGGCTCAGCATTTAAGAACATTTGCTGCTCAATTCTAAGGATTGAAGTTTGGATCCTACTATCCATATAACAATCCATGCTTCCCACAAATTATTCCCACAAATCCATACAAAGCTGTAATTCCAGCTCTGAGGGATCCAACACCTTTTTCTGGCCTCCAAGAATACCAGGCACACACATGGTACATAGACATATATTCAGGCAAAACATCTATACACATAAAATTATACTTTAAAAAAATCAATCAGCTAATCACAACAGTACATGGCATTCTTTGTTTTCAATAGATCTTAGGACGAGTAAAATACATTGTTACTGAGAAGTTTTCAATATCATAAAGGGAAACAAACACACAAAAGCAGACCCAGGGTATATGTTGTGCAGAAATAGAAAAAAAACAATTATTTAGTAAAAACCCAGACTCAGCTCCATGAAGAGTCATTTTAGCAGTGATGGTTCCCCCAATGTAATGGAATGGAAAGAGAATTCAGGAGATATGAGATTTACCACGGAACAAGCAACAGTGGAAAAACTAAGAGTTCTGTCTCTTGCTTCAGGAGTCTGAAAGCAACTGGAGTAGGACCCAAAAAAATGGCTTCTGACTTCTGCTCTGTCCTGTGTGGCTTCCACGCACCAGTAACCAAAGTATAAGATAACAGTAGTCATCATATATCTAGGGCATAGTGCTAGCAGGGAATGACAAAGAAATTCAGAAATGTCTATTTTTTTATGCCAAGTAAAAAGGTGTTGTCTATTATGGAAAGAAAAATGTATACATGTACTCACTATACAGAGATACAGCAAATACTATTTAGAATACAGGGCAGACATTGGTATATTCAGGGACTGTGGCATCTCAGAAACAGAATGGAAAAGGAGAGAGGGGGATGGGAAAAACAAAGAGATGAAATATATCAAGTAAACACTAATTATGAACACTGATAACTGTAGAAGGATATTTGAAGTTTTTGTCATATGCAGCTTTCCGTATGATTGCATGCCACTTGGACTTCTGGGAACTTTGCTTAGAATATAAAGGGGGGAGGGAAGTTGGCAGTTGGCAATTGGTGGGTTGGTTTGATAAATGGTAGTTCTCTCTGCAGCTCCTGTTCGCAAAGCTATGGACATCCAAAAAGGGGAGAGGAGTGAGCATTTCTTTTTCTTTTCTTTTCTTTCTTTTCTTTTTTTCTTTTCTTTTCTTTTCTTTTCTTTTCTTTTCTTTTCTTTTCTTTTCTTTTCTTTTCTTTTCTTTTCTTTTCTTTCTTTCCTTTCCTTTCCTTTCCTTTCCTTTCCTTTCCTTTCCTTTCCTTTCCTTTCCTTTCCTTTCCTTTCCTTTCCTTTCCTTTTCTTTTCTTTTCTTTCTTTCTCCTTGCAAGGCTGCCTGCAAAAGCAGTGAAGATTTCTTACTCTCTTTCCTTAGCTAAAGGGTAAAATGTACAGAAGGAATTTGTTACAAGTTAGGAACAGTTACAAGTTAGTAATCTGTTGCAGTAGCGATCAGTTACAGATAACCAGAACTTATACATGATGATTAGTTTTTACACCAGTTTAACACTGAGAAACTAAACAAAATACATTTCATATGCAACCCATTTTGCATAAAGGTCACTAACATAAAGGGACTCCAGTGCTTTGGCACTGCCACTCACCTCCCCATTCCTGGGTCATCAAAACTTGCCAACTCCATAGGGAACCAGACAATATTCTTCTATACTATCTAGCTATGCTTGTTAATATTGCCAACTTGACAAAAATCCCAAATAACCTAGGAGACAAATCTCTGAGCTTACCTGTGAGGAATTATCTAGACTAAGTTGAAATAGAAACTTAACTGTGGATGGACTGAATTAAAAGGGAACAATGAGTTGAGCTTTAAATACAAACGCAATGTATGACCAGCTGCCCCAAGTTCCTGCCATCGTGAGAGCCACAATGATGGACTGAACCCCTAAACAGATGCCTGGGTGCCTTGCAAATTTAGGGTGTCCTGTGGGATGTCCAGATGCTTGAGTGATGCCTAGGTACTTGTGCAATGTCCAGGTGCCTGTGTGGTGTTCAGGTGCCAGCATGATGTCTGGATGCTGGTGTGTTCGGGCAGTAAAGCCCAACATCAGGTAGAACTTTGTCATGCTTGGTCTCAGGCTAATATGGGTCATGTGAATGCTAGTGATCCAAGCTCCCTGCTGCCACCAAGAGCCATGGTAATGCCCTTGATCAATGTTCCTGTCACACAGACTGAACCTAATTTTATTTGTTTGTTTGCTTGGGTTTTTTTTTCCTTTTCTTTTTCTTGGAGGGCATAGGGGAGGGGGAAGAGAATAAACCTGGGAAGAATGGGAAGAGGGTGTGACCAAGCTATATTGTTTGAAACTCTCAAATTAATAAAAATATTATGAGAGGAAATCATATATACACTTACCACCAGGACCTTGAAAAGAGCATATTAGAGAAGTCTATACCTGTACTCTCCTAATGTGTCTTTCTTCATGAGTATCTCTTTTATTCTCTTATCCATCATGCTTAAAATACTTATTAAAAATGTCTTTTTACCAACAGTCAATTGTGGACCCTGTGCGCCAAACTACCAACTGGCCAGGCTGTGCCCAGGGGTGAAATAGTGGAAAGCCTGTCACAGAAATAACAATTTTCTTCTTACTGGATTTTAGGCCTGCCCCAAGACAGAAAATTCAGGCTCGTAATGTAAACCTTATTAAGAGTCCATGACTTGAGTTGGTGAGATGTTTCAGCAGGTAAAGACATTTACCATACAAACTTGATGACCTGAGTTTGATCCCTGGAACTCATGTAAAAGTAGAAGAAAACAAACTCCACAAAGTTGTCCTTTGACCTCACACATGATCTGTGGCATATGTGCACCCCTCTCCATACATCATGAACAAATAATAACAATAGTAATAATGATAATAATAACAATAATAAATAATATAATGTAAAATTTAAAAGCCAATGGCTACAGAGGTCATAGGCCCTCATGAGGAAGCTAGTACTGCTGTTTGCTAAATAGACATAATGTGCCTATCAAATTGCCTTCCAAATAACTTTTAATGCTCGTAGATGTGTGCTGCTCTCAGCTTTGATTAGCAGCTTCTTTTCACAGTGGGCAACAGAAACTCATAACTGGTCAGAGTACTAATTACAGTTGAACGTTTAGTCACAAAGGTGACTAAAGGCTCAGGGAACATTATGGAAGAAGGGCACAAAGAATGTAAGAGCCAGAAGAAAGATGGGAGTGATGTGGAGCACTAGCTTTTGGGCATAGCCTGACCATGGCACCATTGAACTAACTGCAGCTGTGACTGCCTGCACAAGCTCTGGTGGACCACTGGGTCCACCAAACCCATCCCAGATGTGGGTAGGGCTTATGAGGGGCCACTCCTCTCCGAGGATTTATATACAATTCATGAATACAAGAGGGACTAGTAAAGTGCCCATGCTCCAGTAAACAGCCCTTCACCCATAATTCTGTAACCAACTCTAATGAATCTCATGGGGTCATCAAAAAAAAAAGTGTTTGTGTTTGTGTGTGTGTGTGTTTATCAAAGTAGGAGAGAATAGTTGGGAAGAAAGGGGATAAATGGGAGTGAGGGACAAGAGTGGAGTATGGTCAGAATACATGTATGAAAATGTCATAATGAAACCTATTATGCATAGCTAAGATATGCTAATAAGGTGTTTTTAGTAAGACCCTACTCTGATTCATACTGGCTAATCATGAAATTAGAAACCAAGGATCCAGTTTTACCTGAGTAGCAGTTCCTAAAGATAAGAGAACTGCTCAGGCTGCAACTGCAGTTGTGTCTCTGTCCCTGTCATCGCTGATAATTAGGTTTCAAACTCACTAACATTAAGTTGAATAAAATATTAATTCGCTAATGTTTTGTCTTCTATGTGTACTTCCATTTCTTCATGATCATGCATTATTTTTTCTGCTTTTCCACATCTTTTGGTTAAAATATTTTATTTATGTTTTTGTTTTCTTAATGTAGATTTATCGTGTTTTGCTTTGTTCCACTTTAACTTGTTAATATCTGCTTTTATAATTCAGTGGGGATTTCTTCGTTTGTTTATTTTCTTTTCTTTTCTTTTTTTCCTTACTCACTATGTAGCTGAGAATGATCTTGGGCTTCTGATCTTCCTGCCTTAGGTCAATTTGTGCAGTGCTAGAAATCAAACCCAGGGTTTCCTGAATGATAGGCAAGCACTCTACCAACTGAGCTAAATCCCAGCCCTAATTCAGTAATTTTCTTCTTTCCAGAGCAGCATTTTATTTTCCCTTAAACTCTCGTTTCATTTATTTCCGCTCGTTTTGTTCAGTACTACTGGACTACGAAAATTCAAACACAGGGTCAGAGACTAGGAAACGGAAATTATGCCATCACTTCAACGGAACAATTATGCTGTGTTGGAGAGGCTTCTGGAACCGAAGCCAACCCTTTAGTCATGGGCGCATTTGCGCCGGTGGAACTCTGGGAAATGTAGTCCTATCGGGCTATCGGGCTATCGGGCCACGTACACTCTGGGTCTTCCAGATCCACAAAAAGCGCTGGTGAAGCAGGTGAAGAGTGAGCGGTGGGGAGCAATCTCTGCGTCTGTCCTGGTCCTAGGTGACCCCAGAGCATTCAGGAACTGGTCCGGAGCAAGAGTGGAGCACTCGGGCTCGTGACGCATGTGCAGCTCAGGCGGGTTGTGGTCCTGGTTTTGATCAGGGTTGAGGTAAGGCTGGGCCCTGGGCATTCTGAGGGAGTAAAGAGCATCCAGGACGTGTACTGGTCAGTATGGAAGTTGGGGGTGGGGGAAAAGAATCGTCACTGATGCTAATTTGGGGATGATCGAGGATTAGATGGTAGAGCATCTGAACATCAGCCATTATTCCGGCCTAAAAGAGGTGTCATTGCGAGGTCCATGAGGGACTAGTGGGATTTTCCAGACAGGTCTTTTGAAGAAGTTGCTTTGTAGGTTTGTAAGCCAGTGAGTCCTGGGCGGCAGGTTTGTGTGATTTTTTTTTTTTTTTTTTTTTTTTTTTGGTCGGTGAAACGTGACTCTAATGATCCGTCATTTTGGGGGGCCAGTATGGTGTTATTTTGGGGTTGACTTACAAATTTTGTGTTGTGGATTTATTTCCTTAACTGGAAAGCGTGTAGTTGTGAGGTCATTAGACCCTGTCTTTCTGAGAAACAGCAGAGGTTAAAAAATCTCCCACCTTTTGTTCCAGGAGAGGCTCATTGTAAAGAATTCTCATCCGTGTTCAATATTGATATGTCTGGTTGTGCTCTTTACATTTACAATTCTTTACAATGAGCCTCTCCTTTGTTAACAGTGACAAACCTGAAAGCAGGACCTCTCCATTTTCATTCTTGCCTGAGATGATTAATTTAACTACCCACTAATCAGTTCTCAAAAAAGGTTTTTAAACAAACTGATTAAGTTTCTTTTCTTCCCTCAGTTCACTGAATCTTATGCCAGACACAAACTCTTCCTAAGCAGAGTAATACTCCTATTTGCTCTCCATCACATACTTTAATCCCATTTGGCCATGCCTATTTCTTCATACAACTTTTAGTTCTTGTAAAAGAAAATCTAAACCTTTAATCCCAGAACTTAGAAGGCAGAGGCAAGCAGATCTTTGAGTTCAAGTCTATGGAGTGAGTTCCAGGACAGCCAGGCATACACAGAAATCCTGTCTCAAAAAACAAAAAGAAGAAAATCTAGCTGAGCATGGTGGCCCACCCCTTTAGTCCCAGTTCAAGGTGATCCTCAGCTATATAGTGAGTTTGAAGCCAACATGGGCTACTTGAGACTCTGTATCAAAAAAAGAAAAATCAATTAAAAATAACAGTAAGTTCTCAGGACTACATTGGCTTCGATGGTCTTCTCCACAGGTTTCCCATTGTCTGGTTCATTCCTGATCATGTCCAGCTCCAGCTCTCTGCCTCTGATGCCCTTTGGTGACTGATCTTTTCATAGTCTTCTTCCGCAAGCTGCCTGTTTTGAGACAGGTATGTGAGATTTCTTTTTTTTTTTTTTTTTTTTAAATCTTAATCGATTTACTCAGTAAAAAAAAAATTGTTAGTGTTTTCCTGCATGTATCCACAGAATCTAAAGATCTCCTGGAACTAGAGTTATAGATGGTTGTGACCACAAGGTGGGTTCTGGGAATCCAGCCTAAGTCCTCTTCGAGAATAGACAGTGCTCTAAAACCCTGAGCCATCAGATATATGGAGATTTCAGTCAGTTTTCTCTGTATTGAGACACAAAGATAAATCATAAGCCTCTTGCTGCAGTCTTGTTCAGTCTAACTTACTTTCTGACCTTGTCACTCACAATGAGTTTTCTTAGCTAGATTATTATTAGTTTCTTTCCTGTGGAAACTGAGGTACAGGCTTCACTGTGACCTGCTTCAATACTGGTAATTTCAGAGATAGTCTCCCATCATGCCCAAACCATCTGAGTGCTCCCTACAGCTATAGGTTGCCAGTGTAGAACACATTTAGCAAAATGGTTATATAAGGCAGAATTTTGTTTTTCTTATCCCCAAGTTTGTAAGGTAGGAGTTGTTTCTGTTTTAGTCTTGGCATTTCCTTCCAGGTATATCCTTAGGAAGAAAATATTAACCTTGGGTGACCCATATCCATGAAGTCTTTGGCTCTGATTTCATATCTAGTTAAATGTAAATGACCTAGTCCACAACAATGAAGAAACAAAATTGTAAGTACTTATGTGCACTAGAATGTAATTATTTTGAAATTTGTTACACTTCCTTTAAGTGCTTTTCATACTGGATATGTTTACTTAACATGGTGAGGTGACTTGCTTCAATCTGGAATTTGTGATTTGAGCCAGGTTTTTTCTTTTCTTTGATATTTATTTTTATTTATGTGTATATATCTGTATAAGTGTATATTGTATAGGGGTCCCAGCTGAAGTTACATGCAGAAGTGAACTGCCCAGTGTTGGTTCTGAGAACTAAACTTGGGCCTTTGGAAGAAAAGCAAGTGCTCTTAACCAATGAACCATCTCTCCAGCCCAGAGCCAGGATTCTTAAGGATGGAGTGTGATATGGGCCTGGCCCAGAAGTGACCAGGATTAATGAGACATGCCAAGATGTCATTCTCTGTCCTCTTTCATACCCACTACTTATGACATCTAGTCTGGGGCTTTACATTATCTGAGTTCCCATTAAGAGAAAGCCAAGATTTACACCTCCACAAATTGTTGATATTAACTAAAATAACATATCTGCTATCTCCACAGGCCACTGCTTTCTAAAGTAAAACAGTTTCTGTCAGAGAAACAGAAATAGAACTCAAGAGTGAGAATGTATTCCTAGATTACAGACTTTTGATGGGAGATTTCTCTCTGGAATCAGGGTAGAAGTCATGACACATTGAGTTTCGTAAACCCAGCAGAAGATGGAGTCAAAGGTGAGTTATTTGTTTATATCTGATGACAATTTTTCCCCCATAGAAGTGATGAAGCATACATGAATCTACAACAGGAAAGATCTAACATTTAGACTCTAAACATGTTTGAATCAGAATAAGAGAAAATATAAAAATGTGTAATAGCTATTTAAATGAGTTATCTGGTGAACAAACTCCTAATTAGCAACCCTGTAATAACTAAACATATTTCCCCAGGACTGTTTCTTACAGAGTTCCTTGGTGTAAGCTTTGAATTCAAAGAATTTGGACCACAGTTTTATAGAAATTAAGACAGGAGCCTTGACTACACATTAGTTTAGACTATAGTTTTAGGAAAGAGAACTAAGTCTCTAGCGGGCTCATCATTATAGACTTTCACCTAATACTCATAAATATTCTCTCAGTTGGATTTCTTCTGTTTTTTTGTTTATTTGTGTGTGTGTGTATGTGTGTGTGGTGCACTTGCACACATATATGGAGGCCAGAAAACAACTTTAAAAGTCATATCTCAGTTGTGGAGAGCAGAAATTAGCAGTTCCTGGGGACTCATTGGCAAGAAAGCCTAATGGAAACAGTGAACTCCAGAGTTCAGTGAGAGACCCTGTTTCAAAATAAACAAAATAAAAGTGAAAAGCTGTATGAGAGGACACCTGACATTGACTTCTGGCTTACACACATGCATACTTGGGGTGAATATACCTGTACACACAGGCACATGTAAATATACCAAAAATCCACTAAAAAAGAAAAAAGAATTATTGCCACCTAGCTAACATATACCCTGTCATTCTTTCCTTTTCAGAATTTTACTGTGTACATAAATATTCAATAAAAATGACTTTTCCTTTTTTTGGGGGGGGGCGGATCTAGTTATATGGTAAAACTCAGAGTAATGCTGGGGTCTTGTATCATTTCTGCAAGGGAATAAACAAGAACCCAGAACCCAAGAAGTACCTCTCAACCTCCCACAGGCATGGTCTGATGCCAGGTCCATTAGCACAAATGAGGGGATATCTCACTACTTACTGCTGAAGGAGCACTTAACAATTTTATAGACCTGGAAAATGGAGTGGTACCTGGAGAAGGGCTGGGAGTGGAGGAGTACCTTCCACTACAAGAGGGTAGCCTTCCACCACAAGATATGTCAGTAAAGCCTTTGATCATTAGCATACTATGTCAGAAACATAGACAGATATATTTGGTTTTTTTTCTACAATGTCATAATTTATTGGATACCAGTGAGTTCACAAGCTAAGTCAGTTTTATTAGCTATGCTTTTCTAGACAATCCTGATTTCCCTTGATAGCTAGCTGGCTACTAGCAAGCATAAATTATTTTATTCCAATCTCAGTTACTAATATTAGCTCTCAGATCACTCAGTGATCTTAACACTGTCCTGCATACATGTGTGTAATACAGGTTACAAAGAGTTAAAAGAAGCAACAGCTTGCAAAGTGGCTTTACTAGAGGCAGATTGGTGATACAAATACAAAGAGAGTCATTACAGGTAGTTATATACTAATGAGCCCAATTGGAGAGCTACTAGAGGCAGGCAGAGCTCAGACACAGAGTCCTGCTAAACCATAGGGGACAAGGATGAGTCATAGAACTGGTTGGACTGATAGACAAATGGATGGAAGTTTCAGTAGACCATGTCAAGCAGTGGAGACCATTCTGAGCTACAGTACTGGGGAAAAAGAGGAGTGTATTCAGTTTCAGTTCTTTCACTTATGTACCTGGTGATTGAATTGTAGAGTCAAGCTTTGCCAGGGAAAAGCCCCTCCCCCGTGTGGTTGCATGCTGCTTGGACTTCTGGGAACAGCTTGGAGGGAGGTATTAAAGAGGGGCAGATGAAAGCAGTTGACAGTTGGAAATTAAGAATTAGAGCTCAGAGTTACAGCAGAGTTTCTGCAGGATAGGGAAAGAGAGAGTACAAAAGCTGATGATAGGAGAAGCAGGCAGAAAAAAAGCTGATAGTGAAGCAAGCAGAAATAAGGTTCAGAGAAGTTGAACTAATTGGAGTTTTAGAAAAGTTACAATTTTGATCTTCTCAGAAACTGCCATGCCGGGAGAAAGCTGAATCAGAGTGGAATAGAGTTAGTTCAGTTCCCCAGACATAGGTAGATTAAGACAGCCAAAAAAAGGGCTGTAAAGGTTTCTCTTTCCTTCCTATCCTTTCATTTCCTCCCTAACCCTGTGAGCTAACTGAGGTTTTTAAAGTTACAAGTTAAAAATCTAGCAGCTGGAAACAGAGGGACGGCGAGTGAGAGAAAAACTGTTACATTTTAGATATATTTTAAATATGTTCTTTTTTTTAAATACCATTTATATTTTGGCAGCATTTATAAAACCTTTTTTACATTGGATGGCATTTTGTGGGTCTTTGTCATCAAAGTATTAGGTGTCCCTTTTTAAATGGGGTCCAGATGAGGGTGTTGCACTCTTCATTAGTCTAGTATCCAGTAAGTTCTCAGGCCTATACTGTGTTCTCAGTTTACTTTGAGATGTTTACCATGGTGGTACATTTTTTTTACTTACAGAAATAAGTTATTTCGCAGTTTATGCCTCATGTGCTGGAGTCATTCCACCTCTGCCTTGTACCCAACATGGAGCCAATTGCTGCTTTGTAGAATGAACTCATCTTAGGGCAAGACACAGACCAAAGCCACTCTATACTATACAAAGTAATTTAGGGCAGAGTATAAAGCCTGATAACCAAACTTTTGTAATTGCATATGGTTGACCTAAAAACTCACACATGGGTTTCTAATCAAGAGCTCAACTGAGTTTTTAAAGATTTATAAATTCAAGTTATCAATATCACAGTAAAGACTCAAAAGAATTCTATAGAAGCTTTATATACCACCTCTTAGTAAAAGTATACTCCTTGTACCTTCATGGAGCCTTAAACCTTGGATCATTCTGTTTTGAGAGCATATTTGAAAGGCTAGGTCGGGAGGATCAAGAGTTTGAGGTTAGCAAGGGCTATATTATGTTAGGCCAACCTGGGTTACATAGTGAGATCCTATCTCAAAGTGTGTATGTTGCTGGGGGGGGGCAAAAACGATTGTTTTGTTTTGTTATTACAAAATATACCTATCTTGAGAACTTAGCCCATATATCCACATGAAATCTACCTTCTTAGAGCCGGGCAGTGATGGCACATTCCTTTAATCCCAGCACTTGGGAAGCAGAGACAGGTAGATCTCTATGAGTTTGAGGCTAGCCTGGTCTATCTATATAGTGAGTTCCAGGACAGCCAGGACTACATAGAGAGACCCTGCCTTAAAAAAAAAAAAAATTACCTTCTTATCACAGATTCTCAGGTGACAATTTACAAAATTGTAATACATCTTATTTATGTATATGTATGTGTACACACATTTTTATTTTGCTTATTATGTTGTGGTGCTAGCAATAGGCTTTAGTACATGTTAGACAAGCATTCTGCCACTGAACTGCATCCCTAGTGTCTTAATGTTATTTTTCATTACTCCAAATACAAAGTTGCACAGTTGGTGTTGCAACTTTAAGGCAAAAGATGTCCTATTGGGTCTCTATTCTTGGGGCATGCTCTAAACCTTTCTCCTTTTTTCTATATCCTGTGTTCCTCTTGGTGCTAGCATTTTAAACCTAAATTAGTAAAAGCTGGCCACTGCTTATTCCAGGCTTTAGCTTTCACTGTAAGAGCTGAAGACTGCCCCTATCACCATTCTCCTACAACTTGTTATGCTCCTATACTCTTTTATAGCTTTCCTGGAATGTCCCTTCCTCTGCCTCCCTTGTTTGTATTTCCATTGAAGGTTGCCTAACCTCAATATCTCATACTTAGTGCTTGTAGCCTGTTTTTTTCCATCTCTTGTATACTTGTTTCATACTTAGAATGCTTTGTTCACTAGTGATCTGAAAGACTAAAGAATATCTGGCATGATTTTTTTTTCTACTCAATATTGTACTGTTCAATTACTATAGTAACCTTAGTCATTCAATATTTGTATTTTACAAGATATCTAAAAAAACTATCTACTTGTTCTGACAGGAAAGAAGAGTGTCAGTGGCTTCATTTTGTCAGTGGCTTCGTAGTATGATTGATATTCAGTAGGTAGAAGCCAGGCATGTGCAAGGTCATGCCTATGAGGCATTCCTGCTTAACTGAAAATTATTCTCAAATACCAATTATACCTAATTTGAGAACTACTATACTTATAAAGACATCCTTTTTTAGTTTTTTATTAAATGGATAGGTATATGGATGTGTGAATTTATAATGATAATGGGGGGAAGTCTATTTTGTTGTTTTGAGAATGGATTTCACTATGTAGCCCTGGCTGATCTGGAGCTTGATATATAGCCCACCACTCTCAGCTAGGAACAGTCTTGCTATATAGCCAAGGCTAGCTTTCCACCCCAGCCTTCCTAGAACCTGGGATTATAAATATGGATCACCATAACATTTTATTTCTTCTTCAAAGCATAATATAATATTAGTATATCATAGTATTTATTCATCTCTAAATTGTCCCAATGATCAGTGGCTGAGAAAAAAACATTTATCTTACAGTTTTTATTGTTTATCAGATGCTTACCTCTTTAGTTCTAGAACAGAGTCTTTAATGGTACATAGACCCATATATTCATAAAGGCTGGGTCATCTCAAGGTGCAATAGGGATATGGTCTAGTTTATCCACCGTCATAGGAATGTTTAAGCCTTGGTTTCTTGCTGTGTGTGGCTTTCTATAAGGTTACCTCACAGTGTTGCTGCCAGATTGTCCTAGGGAGAGAAAGAAGAAACTCTCAGGAAGGAATTTATATTCTCTTATAACCTAATCTGTGGAATAGCTTCCCGTCACTTCATCCCATTATGTTCTATAGTCAGTGAGTTCAGCCCACACTAGAAAGCAGAATGTGCATAACACCAATGCCAGGAGTCAGAGATCACTGAGGCTGTCTTCCACAAATAGAGAAGTAAGCCTATATTCTGCAAGGCCCCATGAAAATCATTTCACATCAAACAGAGATTGTACTTTCAGATAACATTTGAGGATGTGACTATAAACTTCTCGTGGGAGGAGTGGCAATTGCTTAACCCTACTCAAAAGAGGTTGTACAGAGATGTGATGTTGGAGAACTGCAGCAGCCTTGTTTTCTTGGGTGAGAATTTCCACTGTAATTTACTGTGTGTCTTGTAACCATTCCTCTGATGTTTACTGATTTGGATATATGTTTCAAATTTCAAATTTCCATATATATGTGTGTGTGTGTGTCTGTAAATAGTTTTTTTTTTTCAGTCACTTGCTTTATTTCACAGTCTTTAAGGTTTTTTTAAAATTCTATTTATTTAATATGTATGTGTGTTTTGACTGCCTGTATACATTTGCACCACATGAACCACCCTGTCAGTGCTGGGAACTGAAACTGAGCAAATGTTTTTAACCACTGGGCCATTTCTCTAGCCCCTATATTTCATGGTCTTTATGATAAAAAAGTTCTTTGTATTTGAACCTCTCAGCTCAAGCAATTGGGCTCAAATTCTCTGCTTCTAATTGACAGGTTATCAAATCAACAAACCTGATGTAGCTTTCAAGCTGGACCAAGAAGAGCCATGGGTAATGGATAAAGAAATCCTAAGTCAAAACTTTTTAGGTGAGAAACAACAAACATTTTTAGAAAAGATGAAAATTAAGTCTCAACAATTTTGGGGTCAGATGAGTACATTTGAACTGTTGTTCATAAATTGTACTTAAAGTTCCTAAGTCTTGAAACAACTGTGATTACAAAAGGCTCCAGGGGAAAAATATCTTTGTAATTAAATATTTGAGAGTATTATGAGATCTGGTAGAAGAAGTTAGGGGTAGGTAGGGTAGATGACTAGATGCTGTATTAAAGTCATAATTACAGACTGGACTTGAAGTAGAATTATTATTTTGGAGAAGTAGGTAGAATTAAGGATCCTGTATGACAATGGCAGAAACAAAGTACAGAAATATACATGTGCCCCATACAAATAACAGCAATGGTCTAATTTAGGCAAACTAGTCTAAATAATTTTCAATTTTCTTACATAGTTTCTTAGTCTGTATCCCTGGGTGGCTTGGAACTCACTGTATAGCTCAGAGTAGCCTAGTACACATGGCATTTCTCCTACCTCAGCCTCTAGAATGCCAGGATGATAGGTATCAGCTTTCATAACTAGTTTAAGTTTTTTGACACAATTCTGTACCTAAACATTTAAATATATAAATCAATTGCTTCATTATTTTTTAATGTAATTCATTAATTTAGAAGAAATAGAGTTTGTATACATGTGGGATTTGCAGTACTATTGATTGATGTCAGGCTTTTACATCTATACTAGGCAAGTTCTCTACCACTGAATTATATCCCAACTCCTTGTTTCTTTGTTTGTTTGTTTGTTTTTGAGACAGAGTCTTATTATGTAGCCTTGCTGTCCTGAAACTTGCTTTGTAGACCAGACTGGCCTTGAACTCACAGAGTTCCTCCTGACTCTGCCTCCTGAGTGCTGGGATTAAAAGCATGTATCACTATGCCTGGCTTCTAGTTTTTTATTTTTTAATTTTATTTTAAGGGAGGATCTCACTAAGTTGCCTTGACTAGATTTGAATTTGCAAGGCTCCTGAGTAGCTGGGATATATTCTGTAATTTTATTTGTTTCTTTTAAAACTTTTTAGATTTATTTATTTTATATGTATGAGTATTTTGCCTTAATGTGTGCATATGCATCATGTATGTGCCCAGTGCTCAAAGAGGTCAGAAAAAAGCATCAATCCTCTGGATCTGAAGTTATAGATGATTGTGAGCCACCATGTGGGTACTAGGAGCCAAACCTGGGTCTTTTACAAGAGCAACAAGTGAGCCATCTCTCCAGTCCCGTATTTTATTTTAAAATTAACAGTGTTTAAATCTGGGCATAGTAGTGTATGCCTTTATTCCCACCACTTAGGAAGTGGAGGCAAGAAGATTAGGAATTCAAGGCTATCCTCAGCTACATAGTGAGCTTTATGCTAGCTTAGGCCAAATAAGACCTTGTTTAAAAAAAAAAAAAAAACTCACAAAAACACAAATGCTATAGTTTTTTGCTCTCACAGTTCATAAAATGACTTGTTACAAATTCTTCCAAGTACACTCTGATTTTATCTTGCTTTTAATCTCTAGACTTTATTGTCCTTCATATATCTATGCATGAATCATCAAGCCTTCATTTCATTCTCCTTTGTATCAGCAACATTGACTGGTCCCTTCTCTCAAATTTTAATATTTGAGAATTAGAGAGTACCTTTATTCCCCACCAAAAAGTGTATCTCTCAGAAAAAGAGTAATTTGTTTTTTTAAAATTTGAGATGCTGGCAATTCTTCCATCATGGAACTGAAATACAGGCCATGGAAGAATGCTGCTTATTAGCTTGTTCCACCTGGTTTTCTCAGTTTCTTTTCTTATGTTCCCCAGGACTACCTGCCCAAAGATGGCACTGCCCACGTTGGGTAGGCCTTCCCACATCTATCATCAATCAAGAAAATGCCCCCCAACCTTGCCTACAGGCAAATATGGGGGCATTTTTCTTAATTGAGGTTTTCTCTTCTCAGGTGACTCTAGCTTGTGTCAAATTGACAAAAAAAAAAAAAAAAAAAACCTAATAAACACTATGATCTTCTGTGAACAAATATCAGCGGACCCTATATTGAGGAGCTCAACTGATTTGATGAAGGTGATGTTGAATGTTATGCTTAGAGGACAGTAATACATTGTGGGACCTTCTCTCAAAAAAAAAAACAGACAGAACTGGACAGTTGGCTCAGCAGTTAAGAGTGCTTACTACTCTTCCAGAGGACCCGAGTTCAGTTGCCAGCATTCATGTTGGGAGGTCCACAACCACCTATAACTCCAACTCTAGATGATCTGATGCCTCTGGGCTCCATGGGCACCTGCCCATACCCACACTTAGACATGCACATATACATATTAAAAATAATAAAATAGATCTTTTGTTTTTGTTTTGAGACAGGGTTTCTCTGTTGTAACTCTGGCTATTCTGGAACTCATTCTGTAGATCAGGCTGGCCTTCAACTCACAGAGACCTGTCTTCCTCTGCACTCAGGATAGTGCTGGGATAATAGGCACATGTTACTAACGCCCAGCAACAAAATAGATCTTTTAAGAAAGAAAGAAATAATAGCTGGGAATATAGTTCTATGGTAGAGTACTTGCCTAACTTGAGCAAGGCCTTTGATTAATTCCCATTACCAGAAAACAAGCAAAAGTACAGAAAAATCAATTAAACAAAAAAAAATTAATAAATAGTCATGTGGAAATCAGAAATAATTTTGCTTAAAAAGAAAAATACTATTCTAATATTATATAAATATCATTTTATTTGAATAGGATCTTCCAGGCTGGCTTCAAGTTTGTTAAGTAGTCAAGAATAACTTTGAACTTCTGATCTACCCACTCTAAAGTTATATAAAGCATTCTTGTGGTTTGCAATAATTCCTATTATTAGCATTATATATAGATTAACTGTATTTGCTTATAGGTTCAATTATTGACCTAATAAAAAAGGGATAAATGTCAAACTTTGATAAAGTAACTTGAGAGACTGAGACAGATGGAGCACCACAAGTTCAAATCCAGCCTGGCCTACAGAATGAAATTCTGTCTCAAAAAGCCATAAAAAGGTGTTGTATAGATGGCTCAGTCAATAATTGCACTTGCATCCAAGCATGACACCCTGAGTTTGATTCCTGAACATCATATGGTAGAGGGAAAGAACTGATTCCTCAAGTTGTCCTTTGGTCTCCAAACGCAGACAGACAGACAGACAGACAGACAGACAGATAGATAAATGTAATAATATTTTAAAGACAAAAAATGTTTTAGTGATAGTCATGTTACTGATGTCAGTGATTCAGTTGATGATCTTAAAAGAGATTGTAAAGGATTTTTTTTTCATTTTGTGCATGTGTTCTCTACTTCCATGATGTGATTCAGGGAGATTGGACTCAGGACACAATGCTTATTTATTTATTCATTCATTCATTCATTCATTCATTCATTTATTTATTTATTTATTTATGAGGCAGGATCTCACTATGTAGCTCTCGCTGACCTGGAACTTGCTTTTAGACCAGACTGGCCATCCCATATAACTATGAGATGGAAAATTAATGTTTCTCATCTTTTGAATATAAAGTTGACAGCTTATATTTGTTCTGCATCTTGGCTAATGTTTCTTCCTTTATACTGTTCAAAAGTAAAGTATGTTCTAATGTTTCTTTTATATTTATTTATTCTCAGCTTTCAGTATATTTTGTTTAGGTAATTATCTGCCTTCTATAATCTTTTGCATCTGAGTTCTAGACATATACTTGAAAAATCAGAGGTTATTTCATATTTATAACATTTGTAATTTAAAATTTTATTTTTATGTTTTACGATCCAAGACAAATGCCTGAAGTTCTAGTATTTGGGAGACTGAGTCAGGAGGATTTTGAATTTGAGTACTAACTGTTTCAAAAAATTAGCATCCAATTAGTATACATTATTTGACAGCTTACCTTTTTCTCAGGATAGTAGGCTCTATTTCAGAGCCTATTTTTTGTAAGTATAATCTTTGAACAATTATGCAATGTGGTTCTTTTTTTTTTTTTTTTTTTCCTTTTTAGAAATCTGGCTAGACAGTTATTCCAAACTATGTCTTCAAGATAATCAAGAAAAAAGAATGGAGAGAGGCCATGGAGATGATGTTTTAGAGGAAATATTTCAGTCAAGCATGAACTCTGTTCATTTAGAAATGCGACTCCGTAAATGTGGCACGTGTGAAAAATGTTCAAAACAACCATTTAATTTTTTTACTCCAAAAAGTAACTGTGGAAGAAAAGAAATCAAGGTCAGTAAGAAATTATTGTTTTATCTAAAATCTGACAGAATCTATGATGAAGTAAAATATCATGATTGTAATAAACTTAGAAAAACTAGCAATAAAGAGTCATGGGTCAATACAAATCATATAACACATTCAGGAGTCTATTTATGTATGGAATGTGGTAACATTTTTAACAAGAAATCACAGCTTACTGTACACCAGAGAAATCATACAGGAGAGAAGCCCTATCAGTGCATTGGATGTGGGAAAACTTTTTCACAAAAGTCACTGCTCAATATTCACCAAAGAACTCACTCAGTAGAAAAACCATATGGCTGTAATAAATGTCAGAAGGCTTTCAGTAGGAAGTCACTGCTCATTCAGCATCAGAGAGCACATACTAGAGAAAAGCCCTGTGCTTATAGTGTATGTGGAAAAATCTTCAGCAGGAAACCACAGCAAAGAAGACATGAGATAATTCCTACCATAAGTAAACCTTATGATTGCGGCGATTGTGAGAAATCTTTCTCTCAGAAATTGAAGCTTATCACTCATGAAAGAACACCTACAGGAGAAAAACCCTATAAATGTAGTGATTGTGGAAAAGCTTTCTTTTGGAATTCACAACTTATTACTCATCAGAGGTCACATACAGGGAAGAAACCTTATGTATGTAGTGAATGTAAAAAAGCCTTCAGCAGGAACTCACTTCTCATTAGGCATCAAAGGATTCACACAGGAGAGAAACCATATGAATGTAGTGAATGTGGTGAGACCTTCATCAGAAAGCCACAACTTATTAAACATCAGATGACCCATACAGGAGAGAAGACATATCAATGTTGTGATTGTGAAGAAGCCTTTTTCAAGAAGTCAGAGCTAATAAGACATCAAAAAAGTCACTTAGGAGAGAAACCTTATAGATGTGTTGACTGTGGAAAAGCATTCTTTGGAAAATCACAGCTGCTAATACATCAGAGAACTCACACTGGGGAGAAACCTTTTAAATGCAGTGAGTGTGGAAAAGCCTTCTCCCAGAAGTCAAGCCTGATATCACATCAGAGGACACATACAGGTGAGAAACCCTACAAATGCAGTGAATGTGGGAAAACCTTCAGTGAGAAATCAAGCCTCATTCATCACCAGAGAACCCATACTGGAGAAAAGCCCTTTAAATGTAGTGACTGTGGGAAAGCTTTTGCATGGAAGCCACAGCTCTTTCGGCATCAGAGAATTCACACAGGGGAGAAACCCTATGAATGCAGTGAATGTGGGAAAGCATTTGTTCAAAAAGTGCAACTCATTAAGCATCAGAGAAATCATACAGGAGAGAAGACCTATAGATGTAGTAATTGTGCAAAAGCTTTCTTTGAGAAAGCACAGCTTATGATCCATCAGAGAATCCATACAGGAGAGAGACCCTATAAGTGTGGTGAATGTGGGAAATCTTTTACTAGAAAATCCCATGTTATGAGGCATCAGAAAATTCATACAGAAGATAAATACTATAGGTGTAGAAAATGTGGTACTACCTTCATCAGGAAGTCACACCTTATAATACATCAAAGAAATCATATAATATAGAAGTCATGTAAGTGCAAGGAGCCTAGATAGATGTTATCTGATGTCCCCCTAACACTTCTTGCGGATACATGGAAGAGTTTCCTATCAAGTAGCTGATTTTAGAAGTGCTAGGGCTAGTGCTGGAGCTTCAGTCAGAAGCTACTGTAGCAAGTGAGTCAACGATCTCATCAGAAAAAGGCCACCCACTGACCACTACAGAATGCTAAAAGATATCCTGAATAAGAGTTCAAACTGATGATTTGAAGAGTGTAATCGCTGTGATCCTACTCAAATTATTTTGTAAGATAGTTGTATTCATTGTAAATGAATTACTACAAAAAGTAGTCTGTTTTAAACAGCAAGTAAGTTTGTGAAGACATCTGTTTTCTGCTGTGGAAGAGTAATGGACCAGATGAACTCTCCTGCGTTAAACAGCCAGAAACTGTATAATATATGTAGAATATTTTTATTTTAATGTTTTTAATTGCCATCTAGAAGTTGTATATATTTGTGTTTGTACAGAATGCCATTTCAATATATGTACATACATAATGTGCAGTGGTCAGATCCAGGTAATTGGTGTAATATGTATTACTTCAGATATTTATCATTTCTATTAAGAATATTCTAAATCCGCTCTATTAGCTTTGTGTTGTTGTTGAGACAGGGCCTCCTTTGAACTCACAGAGATATGCCTGCCTCTACTTTCTGAGTGCTGGGATTAAAGGTATGTACCAACACGCCTGTCTTCTATTAGCTATTTTTAAATACTTAGTTTTGTTTTGTGTACTTACATTGCTGTGCTGTAGTGCATTCAAAGTTAATCTATATAGCTTCCCACCTGGATTCATCTATCCATTAACTATCATCCTCCTTTCTCTTTCTAAAACCTCTCCAGACTCTAGTAATAACTGTTGTATTTTCTCCTTTAAAATCATTATTAATACCCATATGAAATGTTTGTCTTTTGTTATCAGACTTATTTCACTTCACATAATGTTCTTGATTTCCATCTGTATTGTTACAAATGACAGAAATTTACTCTTTTATGGCTGAATAATACTCCTTTGTACACAAACCTTATTTGCTTTTTCCATTCATGTAGCCAGGCACTTAAGTAGAATCCATCTCTTAAGTAACCAATGCCTTTTGGAAATAAAACAAACACAGGTTGGTAGTCTTCAGTATAGATAGGAAAATGAAGGTGAACCTTATGATTACCCAGCTTACTGCCTGGTATCAGTTTCCAGGTGTTTCGGGATAGAATCAAACTCAGTTTTGCTGAACTGAAAAAGAAGCCTGGCTTTGGAGGAGGCCACAGTGGCTATAATTTCCAGGAAAAGTCCTAGAGAGGATGGAAATTTGCATCAATGAGAGATAAAAAAAATCTAAAGGATTTCCCTTGAGTCTTTTGGCTTAATCAATGTTTGCATATCTGTCTGATAAAGGAAACATCCTGAGGCCAGGATAGAAAGCCCAGGATGGAAAGCAGTAGGGTAAGTGACTCCTAGCACTTACTGAGGTTTAGAAATAGGTTTAGAGGTTTAGAAATAGTAATAGTTTAGAATTAGCACTTACTGAGGTTTAGAAACAGTCATAGGTGAAACAACTTGGAAAGTATGGGCAGTGTGTGGCAGATTGACATTTTAGTAATATAGCTAATTATTCCTTCATTAAAGCTTCATAGTGTTCTGACATAAAATATTATCTGGCATTCAAAGAAGCAAGTCCAACAGTGGTAATTTGAATAGAGAATGAAGAGTTCTGGGAATAAAGTATACATGGGCAAATATAAAAATATTTAAAGATACTTTTTGAATACATTGACTGTTTAGGACCAAAGTGCTAGTAACATATTTTAAGCTTCTAGCCTCTTAAAAGTTCTAAGCTCCTAGCGCATAAATTAAAATAGTTTAACAGACTTCATCATCTGAATCAGTAACGTATTCCTTGGACTCTGGTGAGCTGCATTTGGAGCAACTGAAGATCAGAAAATAAATGTGGTACTGGTTTTGTGCTGATTGCCCTCTCCCTCTGTTTAGCAACCCAGAAGCTGTCTTTTAGAGACAGCTTCCCTGGAACTTCTTCCGAGGTTTGAACCATAGGAGGTATCCATAAGAAGTTTTCTTTCCCATTCTTGTTTCTCTGCTGGGCCTTAGTTTTTGTACTACTGTGTAGCTAGCAGCCTCTCTTATTTGGCTGAAGTTCTCTAGCTTTCAGCTAACAACACACCTTGTCAGTTTCCATATTTAAGGGTGATTGCCCATCACTGGTTGGTTTAATTCTGAACATGTACCTGTAAATAAACCCTTTATTAAATGTTCTTTTTAAATAATGTAAAGCTTTTTTATATGTATGAATGTTTTGCATGCATACATATATGTATGTATATTTGTGCACCAAATGTGTGCTGGTATCTGTAAAGGGTTTAAGAGGGCATCAGATACCTTGGAATGAGAGTTACTGATTGTTGTGTTCCACCTTGTGGGTATTGGGAATCAAACATGGGCTCACTGCAAGAGCTACAAATGCTCTTAACTGTGGAACCATCTTTCTTGTCCTTATTAAATGTTATTGAAGTTAATATTTTGTTTGTGTCAATTGTTTTCTCTTGTTAAATGAGCACTTATTAATCATGAGAATCTGTTACTAGTACATGTTCTCATAGAACATAGATTGACATTTGTGAAAATCTCATCAAATACCTTATTTCTTCTTGTTTTACAATAGAAATGAAATACAATACAAATTACAAATACAATACAATAGAAATAACAAATGCCAAAGTTTTATGGTTTTGGAACGTGTAAATGGCCCCAGAATCTGTTTCCACCTGGCGATTATACCTAAACTTCTGCAGTAATCAAAACCTAAAAGTTTATAAAGCCTTGTGCTATTTCTGGGCCAGCTAAGCAGCCTACAAAAAAGTTGGGATTACATATGCATGACAAAAAGCAACAATTAAGAAGAAGGAAGATTCTAAAACTGCAGTGGTGTTGAAATATTCTTGTTCCTTTTTCAGCCATTCTTTATTATATACCTTGGCAATTCTTGTAAGTCATCAGATTTACCAAATATAATGTTTGCATCTAGGTGAGTTGAAAGCGAAAATTAGCCAGCCAAAATATAAAAGTCTGAGAAAAGATGTATTACCTGCAACAGTCATTTCCAAAGCTCCCTTGAACAATGGGAGTATGAGTATTCTATTCAGGGAACCTGCACATATTTTCACATAGACGTTGGCCTATTTCTAGGCATGCTCAGTTTCTGGTCATGAAGAACATGTTTAAACAGTTAAAATTATGGAGAGCAATGCCTATTGACATCCTCCACTTATACCATAAAATTAAAAATGAAAAAGGCATTTTGAAGGTGAATTATAGGTATTTGTTACTGTAGTTGTATCTCTCACTGTCTAACCATAAAGTTGTCTGCAGAGAGTCTGGTACAGCACCTTTCTCTTCAGTCATCAAAATCATCATTCCAAAAAGAAAAATAGCTCTTGTAAAATTAAGCCAAAGTTGCTTCAGACATGATGACATGTAACAGTAAATTGACTTGAAGCAGTACCAAAGAGGCCCAGTGTTGGCAGCACCATGTCCTGCTGAGGCCCAAGAATATTCCTAACGCTGAATAGAGTCTACTTGACAAAGTTCTGGATTCTCTGGCTAAGGAATTTTTGACTCATTAGCTACTTTGCCCCACTTCTTTGCTGTAATGGTGACAAAAAGGCCTTTCATCAATAATAATAATGTCTACATGGCCTACCTGAGCTGGCTGTTGTTGGCTGAGAAAGGAATGCAGCCATTTTACTTGAAAACCTTGCAGGCTTTTAAGTCTAGCATACTGCTAGCATATCATAAAAGCCATCCCTGGGGTGGGTGTCGGTACTCCCAGGAAGAGATAGATAAGCCTTTAACTGATAGGAGCTAAAAAGAAAATTAGCACACCTAGAAAATGAATCTGCACCAAAAGCCGAATTCAGTCAACAGGAGCATCCAACCATTAATGAGTCATTGTTCTTTGATAGTAAAGCCTGCTAACTACAGAAGGGAAGACACAGGCTCTTTCCTAGGCATGACTGGCATCTGCATGCAACTGATACCTACATATCAAGATGGCCCTTGCTGGCACATGACTGGCATCTGCTTGTGACTAACTTCTGCATATTGAACTGGCTCTTTCCAAGAGTATGCTTTCCATACAAGTTTCAGCAGATACCATTTCTCAGATGAATTTGACTTCAGAACTTTGATAAATTATGTGTTTCTGCCATAACTGCTATCCACTGAAAAAAAATGAGGCTTCTTTAATGGTAGCTGAACAAAGCTGCAACTATGAACATCAACATAAACATTTAGAAGGTAATTAGATGGGCACACATGCCCATTTATCAAGAACACCAGTAGTTTACCTACTCTGACTTATTACCTCTTCCTTCTTTTGGCCAGGTTTACAGAACCAAGCATGAATTCCCTCCTGCATAGTGGACCTCAAATTCAACTAGAAAGCAGTTGATTACCCCTCTAACAGTTATGCCACCAGTGGGCACATATTGCCCAGTTTGCCTGCCAGTTTGGTTGTATAGCACACAGGGTCCACAGCTAGATAAGACTGTTGATGTTGTTTCTCTTGGAGCAGACTGCAGTCATAGTACCTTCTGGCACTATGAATACTAGCCAGCAGGAGAGAGATTCTAGTTCAGTTCCAGCTTGATTTGTTTATGTCCTGTAACCCAAGTATGTGGTGTCGTCTGCAATAGTATCTGGCCATCAAGTTCTGGTGTACAACCAAGAGCAGTGGCAATAAGCTGTATTGTTTTAGGAACTCCAAGGATCTCTCTGACCAAAAACTCCTAGAAAAGTATCCTTACCCCAAGACTTGGATGTTTTTAAAAATCCATGGCCTCTGGGATTGGTATTATCACACAAGTATGCTCTTCCCATTCCATAGGCTGCTCTCTTCACTTGATTAAATTTCCTTTGCTGTACAGAAACTTTTAAATGTCGTGAAGTCCTATTTATCTATTGTTAGCCTTATTTCTTGAGTAGCTAGAGTTGTATCCAGAAAGTCCTTAACTATATTGTATCTTAACGCCTAATTTTCAGGGATTCAGGTCTTATGTTGAGGTCTTTGATACATCTAGAGTTGATTTTTATGCAGGGTGAGAAAAAAGGATCTAATGTCATTGTTCATATAGATAGCCATTCTTCATGTAAATATCTTGTTTTTCCAGTACTATTTCTTGAAGAGCTTGTCTTTTCTCCAAGTGTTTTTTGACATTTTTGTCAAAAATCATGTGGTTATAGCTGCTTGGATTTGTCTGGATTTTTTGGTATGTCCATTGATCTACATGTCTGTTTTTGTTTGTTTGGTTGGTTGGTTGCTTGTGTGTGTTGTTTGTTTTGTGGTATGTGAAGGGGGGTGAGAATGAGGTTGTTTCCCAGATTTCTTCTTCAGCATTTTTTATTAGTAGATGTAGGTTACTGATTTTTTAAAAATCTTTTGTGTGTAGGGGGTGGAGGGAGAAATATGTCCGTACATTTTGAGGTGTGTGAATACCATTATATACAAGTGGAAGTCAGAGAACAACCTCAATGTTGCTCCCTACCTTCTACCTTGTTTGAGATAGTGTCATTTTTTTTCACCAGTGCATATTCAAGACTAGTTGTTCCACAGGCTTCTAGGGATTGTCATCTTTGTTCTTCATATTGCCATAGGAATGCGGAGATTACTGATATGTTCTACTATATTCAGATTTATATTGGTTCTGAAGCATTTCCTCAGTTCCAAGACTACTGATTTTGTGTATTGATTTTTTTCCTGATATTTTTGAAAGTGTTTATTAGCTTTAAATGTTTTCTGGTAAAGTTATTAGGGTCCCATATATAATCCTATCATCTGTAAATAATGTTTTGACTTTTTCCTTTCCTGTTTATATTCCTTTCAATTGCTTCTCTTATTTCTCTAGCTAAGACTTTACTTCCATTACTATATTGAATAAAAATAGGAAAAGTAGGCAACCTTGTTCCTGATCTTAGTGGAAATGCTTTGAGTTTTTCTTCATTTAGAATAATGTTGCTTTAGGATTGTTATATATAGCCTTTATTGTGTTGGTATATGTTCCTTAAATCTGTTTCTTTGGGATTTTTATCATGAAGGGATGCATTTTGTCAAAAGCATCTTCTGAATCTAATGAGATGATCATGTAAATTATGTTCTTGGGTCCACTTACATAATGTATTACATATATCTATTTGTGTGCATGGTAAACCATCCCTGCATTTCTGAAATAAAGCCAGCTTGATCATAATGAATGATTTCTTGATTTGGTTTGCAAGTGTTTTATTGATAAGTTTTGCATCTGTGTTCATCATATGTTATGTTAACATATCTATGTTAATCAGGGATATTAATTTGTAATTTTCGTTTTATGTGTGTGTCTGTGTGTGAGTTTGGGAGACACATGATACATGGTATGTGTGTGTGAAGATCAGAGGATAACCTTGGAGAAGTTCTAAACTTCTTTGAGACAGGGTCTCTTGTTCACTGTTAAGTAAGCCAGATTAGCTGTCCTATGAGCTTCCAGCAATTCTCCTGCTATGGAGATTTGTATGGAATTTGGGCTTTTGTCTCTACAATATTTATCAGAGTTTGATATTGTCTTTGTTCTGTAGTCTTCAGATTCTTCCACAATGTCCCTAGTTAGAGTTAATTTTTTTCTTGGTGTTGAACTTAGGGCTTCCTGCTTGCTAGGCAACAAATCTTATTCTAGCAGAAAATTTCTGTGTTGACTAAACAGAAGTCTACTTTGTTGTTGTTGCTGTTGTTGTTGTTTGGTGTTGGGAATCCAATCTAGGGCTTCATATATACTTAATTAATACTACCACTGAGGTATGAATTGAGGGTATACATTCAACCCAGATCATTCATTAAGTCCAAAGAAAAGCTGTTATTGGGGTACAGCTCATAACATGAGACAGAAACAAAACAGTCCATACTGCTCCTTTTATGCAGGCTGCGCTGCCACATAGGCTACATGATCTACAAAAACCAACAGTATTTGATTTGTCAGTGGCAAACATGGATGTGATTTAGAGCCTATGGCAGGTTCCCACTGATAGTTTTTGAAGCAAAGCCCCAAGATTTTTGTACACATAACTACTCTCCTTTTGAGAAAGTATAGACACATACCAATGTGTCCAGAAGATTTTTTTTTAATTTCATGTTTGTGGGTGTTTTGCCTGCATGTGTGTCTTTACCACCATAGCCACTACAGAGTACTCAATTTGCTAGTACCAAAGTCCACCTCAAAGTTCTGGATTTAGCTCCTTTTCCCAAGGCAACCAGTCAGCAACCTGGTAACAAGTTGATAACATTGCATTGGAAAGGGAAAAAGGAAAGTATTTTCTTACTGTAATGACAATATGAATATTGATTTGCCTTCTCTATATTTACTGCTTCTACCCAAACTATCATCTACAGACTAACTAATTCCACCATCATTGTATTCTATAAAGTGTTGCTTTTGATCAAGAAATTCACACCAAATGAAGTGCACCCTAGTCCAGGAACATGGAATTTCATGGGTCTTGCTGTACAGGGAAAAATCAATCTATGAGTTTTATTTCTATAATAGAACTCAGAATGATACAAATATACATCATCATGGATCACATAGCAATTTGGTTAATGATGGAACCAGTGATGCCTCTGAAAGATTGCAATGGAGCTTTAAAATTCCTTTCATCTACTATTAGTACTGTTTCTTTTCTGTGTTTAGATACACAAGTACCATTGCATTACAAGTGCCTACAATGTTCAGTGCAGTAACATGCTATTCAGGTTTGTATCCTAGGAACAACAGACAGACAGCACATAGTTTAGTTATTTATTAGGCTTTACTATCCAGGCTTTTGTAAATATATGATACTCAACAATGAAATCATATAGTGAAGCATTTCTCCAACCATACTTATATTAAGACTAGGAATGGCTATAAATGTTGAGTGCAAGTCTAATCACTGAGCTGAGTACATGTCACTAAAGGCAAGCCACTGCTACTTCCTTTTACATCCTTTAAAAGATATTTGATTAAATATTTGTAGATAGAGGCAAAGAAGCATTTCCACGTATATTTGCAAAAGTTTGTGTATATATATTTTCTTTATACAAAAAAAGATTAGATTTTTTAATACTTTTTTGGAGCCGTTCACCAGCAAAGACAATCCTCTGAGCAGCTAGAGTACCACTATGTGGACTTGCCTGTCTTCAATGACTTCCTTCTTCCTGGGCATTGTTTTTTGCCACAAACATGCTTGTGCATCCTTCTTTGGGATGCACAATGGGGGGATGACAGGAGATTCTAACAGGATTTAATGTGGAAAGATAATCGCAAATCTGCCCTCAGAGACGCCCATTTCTATTCTGATTGACATCTTAGCCATGTCCCTTGCCAAGGGCTGGTCCAACGTACCAATGTACCCCATTTTGTAAGCAGGTGTGTGAAAATAGCTCCTTATCTCTGTATAGGGTAACTGACCGTGTCTGTGTTACAAGAGAGGCTTTAAGGACCTTCCAATTTAGAAGTTACTCTGTCCTTTTTGCCCCAACATAACATGGCGCCCTCCACAGCTACTTCCGTGCTTTGCAGGAGAGTAAGTCAGCCTGCCAGCATCAAAGATGGCAACCAGGTACGCATCCTCTTGTCTGCGCAGGCTCGGATTGCCCCAGCCCGCCCCCTCTAGATAGCTGTTCCTGGCACCGCTCTAGCTGTCGCTCTTGGTGGGCACCGCCGCCAGCCAATCACTGGGCTTACCGCCCTACACCCGCCCCCCACGCTGCCCGTGGATCAGCTGAGGGACCAGAGATGTCTGTTGACAGCGGCGGCGGCGGCGGAGGCGGCTGTGCGGTCGGCTCCGGGATCCGCATAAGGAGGGGGGTAAGCTGGCTGGCTGGCGGGCGGGGTCCGGGCTTGGGAAGGTGGCGGCAGCGGCGGCGAGCGGGCGGGAGGCGGTGCTGAGTTTGTGATGTCGTCCCTGAGCCGGCGTTTCCGGGTCTCTGTAGATGTGAATCCTATGGAGCTACCCGGGGAAGACGAGCAGCCGCCGCCGCAGGAGCCCTGGGGGAGGCTTCTCCGTCTAGGCGCGGAGGAGGACGAACCGCAGATCCTTCTGTGGAAACGCGAGTGGACCATCGGAAGGAGGAGAGGTGCGGAAGCCAGAGTGAAATGAGGACGAGGATAGGGCTGAAGGAGTGGGCAGGGATAGGGATCCAAAGGGGATACTCAACTGAAGACAGAAACTGAGGGCCTAGAGCAGGATCGAAGTCCTAGGCATCAAAATGGGCTTGGATGGGGGAACCACAGGGGATCTGAGGTGGGAAATGTACGGGGAGCGGGCAGGACAGAGACTACCAGAATGGGGAGGCGGGTACACTGTGCTTTTCTGTTTTTGTTTTGTTTCTATAAAATGGGCTTTTCAGTAAGATCTGCCATTTAGTTACTTGTCTCTGGATGTTTGATGATGGATATCGTTCAGTTCTCATTTAAACTTTATAAAGTAGATCTGTAAATATACCCTTCAGAATACGACCTTGTACCCATTATTGTACACTTTTCTTTCCCAACAGAATGAAATTAGAAATCAATAACAAAAGGAAACTGAAAGGTTTTATAGAAATTAGACACCACTGTTAATCAGTTGATGGGTGAAAAAGTAAATCACAGGAACATAAGGGGAAAAAATCCTTTGAGATAAATAAAAACAAAGAATATACTGGAAGAATAGGATGCTGCTAAACCAGTACAATTTATAACAGCAGGGTTTCCATTCGAAAAGATCTCAAAGACCCAAGAACTAGAATATTATATTTAATGAACCTAAGAAGCTCAACGTGAATTGCTTTGGGACAACAACATGTCTTTCTGTAACTTTGTATCTTCTACCTTATTTTTGCTAGGAGGATTGGTCCAGTCTTACATGGACTACTTGTAAGAAACCTAGCTTGGGGACTGGGGAGACCTCAGGTGGTAGAGTGCTTGAGTGCCTGAGTTCAGATCCCCAGCACCTATGTAAAAAACTAAGTGGTGCATTACTGTAATCCTAGTTCTAGGGAGGCAGAGACAGAAGGATCCCTTCAGTTTGCTAGCTAACTAGTTTTGCAGAATTCTTGAGTTCTTAAGCTCAACAAGAGATCCTATCTCAAAAACTAAGATGGAAAGTGAGAGAAGACGACATCTGCCTCTGCAGGCATATGATTATGTACACATGCATACACATACATTAGAGAATCCACGATTATAACATATTATACATATCAAGATACTACCTTGCCTGTTTAAACAAGAAACAAAAATCTGCTTCCTAATAGAAACACTTTCAGTGATTGTATTAATAGTATCACTAGTGAAAATGTAAAGGTCAATGTTTGGGTTAGGGTTCTCAACCAGTTGGTTTCAATCCCTTTTGGGGTCAGTGACTCACCTAAGACTCTCTGCATATCATATATTTACATTATGATTCATAACAGTAGCAAAATTACAATTAAGATAGCAGTGAAAATAATTTTATGGTTGGGGGATCACCACAGCATGAAGAACCGTAATAAAAAGTCTCAGCATTAGGAAGGTTGAGAACCATTCTACTAGGTGGAAGGCTAGAAGTAACACCTGGAGGTTGTCCTCTGTTTTCCACACTAAACATTTTATGGGATTTTGAATGGAATTGGCTTTGAATGCCAGGAAGAAAGTAAAATTTTAATAACACAGGATCTTCTAACTCCTGCCATCTTCATTTCCTCAAGTCAATGTCACTTGTATCATGCCCTCACCATGACTTTCTACAACTTCCACTACTTGTCAGCGACTTCTTCCTTTCAGGGCCCTGGGTAGAACCTTTGGGTCTAGGAGCACTTCTGTGAACTCAGAATCCATGGGGCCTTAGCTGGACCAAACCTTGTCTGTGTCTTGTACCTTTTCAAGTCTTCATTCTCCTCTGTGGTGGCTAAGTTATGCCTGCACTTTGGCTGAGTCTTGCGAGCTACTGGCAGGGAATGAAAAGGTCACTATGTAGAATTTCAGTGACTGTCACACCTGAGTGAGCAGGAGGCTAATACCAGAGGCAGAAGTTTGGGACCTTCTATGACCATCACCACTAGAAGGAGGATTTTTAGGACAAGATTCTTGCTGCCTTCATTGGCAATTCCAGATGGGTGACTCCAGATTTGTCCACAGATGGGCAAGACTCCTCTAGCTGCAAGTGATTTTTAAATCAATTTTTAGATGTATCAGACCAGATCCTGTGTATCTGAACTTGAAGGCCAACATCAGTAAACTGATCATGAACAACCTGGAGATGTAGGTTGTAAGCGTAGAGGAAAAACTAGTGTACCTCTAGAATCACAAAGCAGAAATCAATATTCTGAATATTTGGTGGTTGATCAGGCCATTATGGACTTGTATTCCACTCTGGGCATTGACCTATCCATGATCCAAAGAGAGAAGACAGTATGAGATCATGGCAGAGAAGAACTGGCAGGATGAACAACTGATGTACCAACCAAATTGAGTGGCTGAATTCTGAGGTGGTTACCACATGAAATAACTCCATATGAGCAAATCTTAGGTTACTGATTTACAACATATCCTCCAGAATCTTGAAATACAGCTTCAGTTGTAGTTTGACATAAAACCTGGAAGGCATGCTCTCAGAAACAGAAGTCCACTTTAAGAGTCCAATTGGCACAGATGTAGGCAATGATCAGCTGTATCCAAGCCTATCTGGATAACATGTATGCTGTAAGGAGTGTCAGGAGCTTGTGAACATCAGATGGTGGCTGGAGCAGGACATTGCCATATATGCAGCCTGGTTAAGGGCCAATATGCTGTACAAACATTCACATACACACACCCAGGTCCCCTGAGTCATTAGGTGTCTAAAATCTTTTCTTACAGAGGGCTTTCCCTGGTAGGAAATGAGGGGAGGGACCCTGGCCCTGGCACTTCTCTTTCTGCCAGTAAAACTTGGTGGCCCAAGGAGGGGAGGTAATGAGTCTTCCGATCTGCCAATCCATAGTTCAGTGATGGCATTAAAGCACAAGCTAAACAGGATAAGGTTGTGATTTCATGTGGGATACTGTCTCCCTCATACTATTCATGCCAGTCTCCCCTTTTTTGAGACAGATATATATATATATATATATATCCGTCCATCCCAGGCTGGCCTCCAACATATACTCCTCCTACCCTAGCCTATGAGGAACAGGTGCCTCACTACTAGGATTCTTGCCTAGCTTGTTCTTTTCATTTAAAGAAAGGAGCTTTAGTGGTGCATTCAGTCAGCACACATACTTCCATAATTTAAAGAAAACACTAGGCTTTTTTTTTTCAGTATTTCCCACCTTGCATTTAGTAAAGATCCCCTTCTCCTTTATATTTTCTTATACATGCCACTATGATACTTTGTTTAGTCATATTTTCTGTCTGTTATTACTTCAGTTTTGTGATTTATGAAACCCAAATTTCCATAGAGGAAAAACCTGAGTACTAGTTTAAAATATTGACAAGTTAATTATGCTCCTTTGTGGGTTTTTCGGTTGTTGTTATTGTTGTTGTTTTTAACAATTTGGATACTATTTATCTGTTTAGCTGTTTGTGTGATAAACTGTCACGAATAAGCTGTTGATATGATGTGTTATCTTCCAGGTGACTGTATTCAGGAAGGTATGGGGTATATATTCTGTCCCTTTACTTTAGGTTAGCAGTTCAGTATTTAAATGTTGTTTGTATACATGGGCACAGTTGGCCACAGACTGATAAAGCAAAGCATAGGTAGTACTCACAGAACCCACAGTAATGTTCAGTGTCATCTTGCCATCTGTTTCAGGTTGTGACCTCTCTTTCCCCAGCAATAAACTGGTCTCTGGAGATCACTGTAAAATTATAGTGAATGAAAAATCTGGTCAGGTGACACTGGAAGATACCAGGTGAACACTTTATTTTTGTCATTCCTGTTGTAATTTAGGAAGCTGACAGTGCTGTTACAGTGTGATAACAGAGGGTTCCTTTCTCTAAAAGTGTGCTCAGGCTCTCTCAAGGCATCAGGATATACATTCTCTGGTTTCTAGCATGAGATTCTGGATATGGTTCATATTGCTCATTTTCTAATTAAATTAAGAGTGACTCAGAAATAAGGTTTAAAATACATTAATAGGTTTTTCTTGTGTTGAAAATTGATATATTGTTTAAGCTGGACGGTGGTGGCACACAGCTTTAATTCCAGCATTTGGGAGGCAGAGGCAGGTGGAGGCCAGCCTGGTCTATAGGACAAGTTCCAGGACAGCCAGGGCTACACAGAGAAACCCTGCCTCATAAATAAATAAATAAATAAATAAATAAATAAATAAATAAATAAATAAATAAATAAATAAATAAATAAATAAATGATAGATAGATAGATAGATAGATAGATAGATAGATTTTTTTTTAATGGAATATATTCTAATTACCATTCCTCCTCTCTCTACTCCTTCCAGTTACTCCCATCTCCCCTCCATTGTGGATCCACCCTCATTCTTTCTCTGATTAGAAAAAAAATAGGAATCTAAAAGATAATAATAAAATATAATATGATAAAGCAAAAACAAATAAATCAGAATAAGACAAAACATCCCAGCACTCGAGAGGCAGAGGTAGACAAATTTCTGTTGAGTTCGAGGCCATCCTGGTCTCCAGAGTGAGTTCAAGGACAGCCAGAGTTACCACAGAGAAACCCTGTCTAGGGGGAAAAAAAAGAATAAGACAAAGTAATCAGAGGGAACACAGCCCAAGAAAAGGCACAAGAAACCGTTATAGACACAGAATGTTCTTGTTTTAAATTTGGTACAAACAGTATATAGCCTTCTGGTAGCACATTAAGTTGTACATCATCTAGATATGTTTTAGGGTTTGTTTGTTTTTTCATTTCTTGAGACAGTATCCCTGTTCTATGGAGCTCATTCTATGGCCCAACCTGCCTGGAACTCATGAGCCTCTTGGCACAAGTCTACTGAGTCCTAGAATTTCAGATGTGTATACTTGTAGAGATTAGGTACCATGGTGTTAAGTTTTCAGTGACAGAAGGTGGGAAGAGGGTTTTCTAGGTAGAACTAATGTTTTGTTTTATTTTTTCTATTTTAGTAGGAAGCAGATCAAATTCTTTATAGCTTAACACTGTATAGAAAATGGAGCTAGTTTTAAAGCCATCTTGCTTAGGTCAGGGCTGTATGACATTATTTCCTGTGGCTGTGTAACAAGTTACCACAAACTTAAATAGCTTAAGAGAATGTAGATTTAATTTCTGACAGTTGTAGAGGTCTTAGTGGGCTGGTTCCTTCGGGATGCTCTTTCCTTTCAGAAGTGCTACCTTCTGGGGCAGAGGTGGGCTAGAGGAGAAGTACGTAGTCCGTGCAAAGGGACAAGGACATGTGAGATAGGTGCAGGTAATTAGTAGGAATCATAGCAGAGTATTTGGACTTTAGCCTGAGAGCAGGGATTCATTTGTTGAAAAAGAGTATGAAAATGGACAATTGGAGGATGCCTGGTTGCACAGGGCCAGGCAAAATTGTGTCAAGATTGGAGTCTGCATGCTGCTTTATCAGTTTTACTGGAACATGGGCGTGCCTGTGTTTTTATGTCCTGCCCTTGGCTGCTATCATGCAGTGGTGACAGTTGAGTCATTGGAGAGAGACTTTGTGAGCACGGAATTTGAACTAGTGCCATGTGTGCTACAGAAAATGTTTGCCATTCCTTGACTTGCGAAAATTATGGTGTAAATCTAAGATGCACACACACACATGCAGGCAAAATACTCATAAAATAATTTTTAAAATATATAGGGCAAGAGAAAAAATAATCTTTACAAAAAAAGAAAACCATGTAAGATAATTGGGTTGCTAGTTTGCCAGTGAATGACTTATAACAGGCAAGCTTTTTGTCTAGAGCATTGTCAGGCAGTACTTGGATATATAAATGGTTAGTTTCTTGTCCTTTCTGAGGATTTTCAAAATGATAATGCTGAGAAGATTTCTTATGGTGGTAGAAAAATATTTATTTTATTTAATTATTTTGAATAGGGAAACTTATACTTTTGTTTTCTTTACAGCACCAATGGAACAGTTATCAACAAGCTGAAAGTTGTTAAGAAGCAGACTTACCCTTTACAGAGTGGGGATATCATCTATTTGGTATACAGGAAGAATGAGCCAGAACACAGTAAGAGAGGAAAATTTACTGGTGTAGATACTTTGCTCAGGTGTTGCAGCCCAGCTGAGTTTGGAAAACATCCTCAGAAAGAATATGTTTTGAAACACTTATTTCCATAGAAAATGATAATTATATGGAGTATAAGCACTTAGATGGAGTGCCGACTCTCAGACAGGACTTTTCAAGAATGCTACGAGGAGCTGGCATTCTTGAAATGGCAGCCAAGGAGAAGTAGATGGGCTGGACCTGATGAGCCAAGCTAATCAGTAGAATTGGTGTTGGGAATAAAATCTAGATAGGAACTCTGAAAGCTTTGGCAGTCCTGCTCTTGGAGACTTTACAAGAGGCATGAAAGGTTAAACTGGATTCAACTCCAAGTAGGATAAGGAGGATTGGAAGAATCTTTGAAGATCACCCTGAAATACTTAAAAACCACCATAAAGTCATTCTTGGCAAGGAGGGGAAAAGAGGGCACTGATACTCCCTAAGTCCTCTTAAAGTAAAACTAGCCTCATGCCTCACACAGAGTGATCTCTTATCTTTTCCTTCTAGTGGCTTGCAGCTATTAATGAAGCATGTCTTTTTCACCCTTCTCTGCCTTTTGTGACCATTTTTCTATTTTTTTTGCTTATATTTAGGTTTGTAAAAATGAGGTTCACTTTTATTAGAATCACTTAAACTAGTGAATGTTATTATCAGACGATAACAAAATAATCAAAATCACATCCCAGATTTGTGATATGATCGAAGAAGCAGGAGAGATGAGATCTCACTTTTCACTGGGCCACCACTCCCTAATTTGATTAATTTCCTTTTAGATGTGGCATACCTCTATGAATCTTTAAATGGAAAACAAAGTTTGACTCAAGAATCCTTTGGTAAGTGAGCTTATGGCAAAGGCCTGAATATTGTAAAGAGTTTTTGAGTTCTAGAAATGTCCTTTTAGCCCCCTAAATGTCTTTCTGAACCATGAGTGTACTCCCTTTCCTTTGTGCCTATAGAAGCCAATAAGGAAAATATGTTCCATGTGACCAAAGATTCCTCAGATCCAGGGCAGGGTGACAACCCCCAGGTTCCACCATTGTCACCCTTGGCTCAGACATGCTTTGAGGAACCGCAGCCATCAACATCTACATCAGACCTCTTCTCCACGGCCTCTACCTCTTCTGTTGAGCCAGAGCTGACCTCTGCAGGGCAAAAGCATTCCTCTAGCTCTGGTGAGATGGGGATCATAATGACAATCATAGTTTTTTGTTCCTTGAGTAAATCCATTCATCAGTAAATGTTCTGTAGTTGTATATACTGACTTATTTCATTCCCAGGAGAAAGCATGGAAAAATAGTATTTTTTATAATTTTATCTAAGTATAATTTATGTACTACTATAAATATCACTCAGTTAAAGTATACACATCAGTGCTTTAGATACATTCACAAGGTTATATGGCCATCACTGTTCATTACAGAACATTCTGTCACCTAAAAGGAAACTCATGTATCTTTATGTATTTGTGTGTTCTGAACATTTTGTGTTCATAGTAATAAATATGTGGCCTTTTGACTGGCTCCTTCATTTATCATACTGTTTTCAAGGTTTATCTAGAACTGTGTATTGCTTAGAACTAGTTTTATATGCCCTGATCATCATGGCTTGTCTTTTTTTCTTTTGTTGGTTTGATCACCAGCAACACACACATAAACACTCAATAAAAACCTACTTCACCTTTACATTTATATTCTATTCCCACATGCATAGCATGTAGTCTGATAAAGCTTTATTAACCTTCAGATAATCAGATTTCCTAAAATGGATAATGCATTTATATCTTGTATAATTTTTAAAAATGAAAAATTTCTAGCTGTATGCTGAAGTATTTTCATACTAACAAAATGATTATAGTTAATACTTAGTGCCTACCAGATGTGAGGTGTTATAGTAAGTGCTCTTATATGTTTGGTTCCCCCATCTGGGGCCTTCCATAAAAGTGCCATTATATAATCTTATAATCTTTGTCCTCAAATAAGAAGCATGGCTGAACATAAAAGTCTCTGAAGATCAGAGGATGAGTAGGTTCCAGGGCTAGGAGATAATCTGGGAAGTTAGATTCCTGTTCTTTCTTTAGTATATGAGTTAACTTGTTCCTGAAGTAATTCTCATTCCCCACCCTGTTTTATAAATTTAGATAGTATAAACCAGTTTCTTCTTTTTCCAAATACTAGTCCTTATCATTTGAATATTATAAAGTAGATATGTATTGTACTATGATATTATGAATAAGATAGAAGATAATGAAAAGTTTCCTTGCTTTTCAGCCATGTTCATTCCAGTTGCATGTGACACTTAAGCTTCTACCTGTTTAGGTCAGAACTCTGCCTGTTAGTTGCTGTTATTCCCTTTATCATACTTACTACTATACCCACTCCTGTCAGAAGTATATCTGCTCCATTCATCTTTTGAGGGTATTTAGTATGTAATAGGCATTTTGTGATTGCAAGAATGTGCACTTGTACATCTTAGACTAGGTATTTTGAGATAATCCTATTGTGGACCTCTCTACATGTCTTTCCAAGGGAATGTGCCAATGCCTCTAGCTCCATTAGCAGTGATGGGCTTTGATGCATTTAAGGTATAACTCATATGGATGAGTATTTGCATATTTGTATAAAACATGCATTATTCTTAAACTGTGAGATCTCTGATTATAAAATGCACTTGATTTACTTCTTGCCCAACTCTTTCTTCTGAAACAGATAAATCAGAACCTGTCTCATTTATCTCCTTTCACAGAACCCGGGAATGTAGGCATTTCCCCAAAAGAATGTAGTTTACTTGTTGCAAATGGAGAACTCTCTAGCCTTTTTCCAGCTCTCCAAGACAAAGAAGCATCCTATTCTTTTTCGGATTCCCAAGACCATGAGGAATTGGAGCCTGCCAAAAAAAAGATGAAAGGAGGTTAGACTCTCACTCTTCTGCATATTCTTTGGCCTCTTGTACTCTGTGCTGCAGTGGCTGTTTCCTGCATACTTTTGCAGAAGTATGTAGATTTGCTTCAGATTTATACTTGTAACAGCTTGCATTTTCGGTATGAAAGTCCAGAATTCTTCCTGTTGGCATAATTCAAATAGAATTGTTCATTACTAGGCCATGTTATTGTCCTGAAAACTGCATTTCTAGTTACAGATGGATGTCAAAGTCCTCTGTCTTTGATAGTATACTAATTAAAAAAAAAAAAAAAAGTTAGGCAGGATATGGTGACAAATAGAAGGTAAGAGGTAGAAGCAGGAAGATCAGAGTTCAAGGCCAGCTGGCTATGGGAATAGTGTGATAGGAGAGCCCTGGGAAGAATGTCCTGGGGAAGAAACTGAGTTATCTGGATATTTGTGGTAAATTAATTGGCTTGCGGAGGGCATGGTAAGAATCAACAATTACATAAAAAAAAGTAGGTATAGAGCTAGTGACATGGCTCAGCAGATAAAGGCATTTGTTTTGCAACCCTGGCAACCTGAGTTCAGTCTCTGGAACCCACATAAAGATGGAAGTAGAGAACTGACTCCACAGAGTTTTAGTGGTTGTGACTGTTGGGACTTGTCCTTTTTGTCTTATAGATGGGGAGCTCAACTTGAACCTGCAGTTATTGGTTGCAGACCGAAGTGGAAATGCCCAAACCTCACGTGAGGATGTCAGAATTGCCTCTGTGAAGCCAGACAAGATGGAGGAGACACTAACCTGCATCATCTGTCAAGATCTTCTACATGACTGTGTGAGGTGTGCTACTTCATAACCGAGGGCGTCTTTAGCAGCACTGGCTCCCTAGCAAGTGTGGGGAAGTGACCATAAATAAAACAGACTTTGATCCTCTTTGCCCTGGAATCTGCTCAGGTTTCCATTTCCCTTTTACTTGTGGTGTTAATAAGAAATCCTAGAACCTGGAGACCAGGACCATAGAGTATATGAGATATGATCAATCTTGGTTTTGACTGGCACAGGCCATGAGTAACCCAGCAAACCTGATCTTGGCCTTGTAGGTGGATCATGTGAACTATACCGAGTTTTAAACATTTCCTAGCTAAAGACATAATCCTGGGAATTATCTTTAGGAGAAACATTTCTTGGCTTTTGTTTGGAAATTTGGGAGGTAGATCCTATTCAACTTTCAAACATCCTTGGTGTCTCTGTTGCTTGTGTTCCTAAAGTCATGATCTGCTCTTTGTTCCCTCTGAAAACAGGCAAATAGTTCTGTTTCTTTTTATCATCTAGCACTGACTTTAAGTATTTTTAAGTTAAATAATCGAATTCTCCACAATTGGCTTATGACTGGGGATCTAGCTTTCACTCCTGTTTGGGTAGGCCTGCTACAGACTTTTAAGTGTCATAGTAGCAGATCTTTGGATGATTTTGTCAGAAAATGTGATTTTCATTCCTACCAGTTTACAGCCTTGTATGCATACATTTTGTGCGGCTTGCTACTCTGGCTGGATGGAGCGTTCATCTCTGTGCCCTACTTGCCGATGTCCAGTGGAACGGATCTGCAAAAACCACATCTTGAACAATCTCGTGGAAGCATACCTTATCCAGCACCCAGGTCAGCTCCACTGACTTCCCTTTTAGGGACCTGGGGCTGTGAGCTCTGCTCTGAGCGGTCTAGATCATCTCTATATTCCTGTTTCCCTTGTCAGTGAATGTTACTATGCTTTCTACATCTAGATAAGAGTCGCAGTGAAGAAGATGTGAGAAGTATGGATGCAAGGAATAAAATCACTCAAGATATGTTGCAACCCAAAGTCAGGAGATCTTTCTCTGATGAAGAGGGAAGTTCAGAGGACCTGTTAGAACTGTCAGATGTTGATAGTGAATCCTCAGACATCAGGTTAGACATGTGCCTGGCTCATAGGGGGGCCTGGGGATGAGATGTACATTAATGCTGTGCTTAACTGTACTGTGGGATGTACAGCTATAGGACTTTAGTAAGTCAGTGTTCTTAATAATTTGAGCATGTTTTCTCAACTCAAACTGGAGTATGGCCAGAACTGGATGGACTCTGATCAACATTGAATAGGTTAAGAGCTTCAGATAGCCTTGGTGGTTTTGAGGCAGGAACTCTCTATATAGCCTTTACTGTCTTGGAACTCACTATATAGACTGGGCTGGCCTTGACCTCACAGTGATCCACCTGCTTTAGCCTCCTGAGTGCTGGTATTACAGGCCTGTGCCACCATGCCCAGCTTGGTTATCTCCCTATATATATGTAGCCCTGGCTGTCCTATACTTATTATGTAGACAAGGTTGTCCTGGAACTCATAGAAATATGCCTGCTTCTGCCTCTTGAGTGGTGGAATAAAAGGCAAACACTACCATTCCCAGCTTCCTCAGTGGGTTTGAACCCTACTCGATACCCTTCATTTTCTTAGCTCCTCATCATGAGTCCTGATTCACTGGCTATAGCAGAAAAGTCATATGTATTATTTTTTTCCACATAAGCACACATAATTCTTGTAGTTAAAGACTGTAAGTCCTTGGTCATAAGTGACCATAGCCCTTTGAGACCTAAGTTTACTTGGTTGTTGACACATTGGTTTCATGTCTACATTTTGGGCCAAGGCCATGATACTTAAAAAGAAATATAGTGAATAACCTCCCCTGGGTTATAGAGAGAGTTCAAAGCTAGCCTAAGAAACTTAGACCCTTATCTCAAAATAAAAATATTTAAAAAGGTCATTGAGTGTAGCTCAGTGGTGGAGTATTTGCCTAACATGTAAGAATGCTCAGGTCAATCTGTCATACTATGAAAACAAAAATATCCTCCAAACAAAACAGCATTGGGTATCATTGCCAACATTCTAGCTCACTAGGACCCTCTTGCCTCAGTCTCAACAGTGCTGGGATTACAGCTGTGCTCTGATTTTAACAAGGCAAGAACATACATGTATTGAGTGAGCTAGCAGTACTTTCAGTATAGTTTTTCTCTCATGAGCCTGGGTCTTATTGGCTATAAGCCCATATCCTATTGAGTAGGGACTAAGTGGTCCAGGGTAGAGTGTGCTAAAGTATGGGGTGTGAGGAATTGAGCAGGAAAGTTGCGTGAGTGTAGAACAGCTATCATGTAGTGGATGTTAGCCTTACTCTGATTCCAGTTCTAGGTGGTTATGTATAGTATCCTCTGCAGTGGTGAGATCTAGGCAGAAAAGAGGGGTCAGCTCCTTTCTTCACACATGTTAAATTGGTGTTAAAGATTAATAGAGGTAGAACAGAATCCTTGCAAGGAAGGACCTGGAGCAAAGGTGGGGAGTTTAAGATGGTAATGTAACAGTGATGTCTGCCTGGACCCTGTTCCTCTGTGACTTCAGCTCTGCTTGTTCTTCTCACAGTCAGCCATATATTGTATGCAGACAGTGTCCGGAATACAGAAGGCAAGCAGTGCAGCCTCTTCCTTGCCCAGTGCCAGATAGTGAACTGGGAGCTCCACAAGCCCTTGCTGGGGAAGCACCATCAACATCTACCAACTTTCCAACAGGTAAGATAGTGGTATCTAACCATGAGCCTTTCCCCTTCCTTTTATGATACATCCTTGTGAATTCTTGTACTCAGTTTCCTATGGTGATTACTCTATGATTTCTCTCCCTGCTCCTCTGGTCTCCTGCTTCAGCGATCCTCTTGCCTCTCATAGCCTCTTGCTTGACATAACCAGTACTGGTAAGAAATTAAGGGAGCCAGGCATAGATAGGAGGATCTCTGTGCATTAGAGGCTAGCCTGGTTTTCATTTTGAGTTCTAAAATAGCCAGGGCTACACAGAGAAACTCTTCTCTCCAAAAAAAAAAAAAGAAGAAGAAGAAATAAGAGAAGGGAAAGATAAACAAATAAATTAGATGAGTATCTGTTTATTTGAGGATTTCCCCTTTAGGACACCAGGACACACCTACTGCTTCAGGGTGTTTGCTTAGTGGGGATTGCCAAAGCCAAATGATCATTCAATATCCGTCACCCTAATTAGAGACTGGCTTCTTTCTAGCAGTGCACATTGAATTCCCATAGGCTATCTTTCATCTCTATAGAGTTGTCCTCTAAACAGTCTCCCATCAATTGAGTATTTCCATCAGGTAGGTCCCCACATGCATTGAGAAAAGCAAGAGAGGTGCTAAGATATACAAAGAAAATGAGGGAAAGTGAAAAAGAGAGCTGTCTACTTGCATGTAGCAATTTTTAGCTCTAAGGATTGAAGCCTAGCAACTGGAACTGACTGCAGATAGCACAGTAATGTTCCTTGCCTGAAGCTGGCCACTCTAGTTCTAATTCTGCTTATTCTTTTTTTTTTTTTTTTTTTTTTTTTTTTTTTTTTTTGAGACAGGGTTTCTCTGTGTAGCCCTGGCTGTCCTGGAACTCACTCTGTAGACCAGGCTGGCCTCAGACTCAGAGATCTGCCTGCCTCTGCCTCCCAAGTGCTGGGATTAAAGGCATGCACCACCACTGCCCAGTGCTCTTACTATTCTTACTGGGTTCAGCATTGTGATTGTTTCCAAATAAAAGATAGCCTTAGGATTCCTGACCCTTTAGCTGCTATTTGGCATGAGTGTGTTAGATAATCACTAACCTAGGGTTGTAATTGTTTATATGTATGTATGCATGCATGTATATGGGTAATTTTGGTGCTGGGGTTTAAGCCTAAGGCTTTTCAAATGCTAGACAAGTACTCACTGAGTTATAGCCAGCCTGAATTCCCATATTTCAAATGGCAGAATATCATTTGACTAGATAGGAAATAGTTTGAATTCCTCACTTGTCCTCGCCCTCCTCCTGTGTACTTCCAGATTGCCTCTCTAGATGTAAATTTTTGTCTGTTGTTTTTCACCTGGTTTGTGGACATATTCTGGCCTAAATATGTATGTGCTTCAGCAGCCCAGGATTATATGTGCCCTCTTCAAGGAAGCCATGCCATATGCACTTGCTGCTTCCAACCTATGCCTGATCGGAGAGCTGAACGTGAGCAGGATTCCCGAGTTGCCCCTCAGCAATGTGAGTATGTCAGTCTTCCTGAGGTGCCCCCTTCAACAGGAGGTCATTCTTATTACATCCTCCATTGAGGCTCGATTTTCAAATGAAATTGATTTTATGTGGGCTAGAAAATAAAGATAGGATTTTTTTTCTATTTGCATATAATCATTTGATCCCACATGAGCATGGTGAACAGTCTGTCTTTTCCCACCAATTGATAACACTGTCCTGTAAAGACTACATGGTCTTCTCCTTTTGGGATCTAAAGCTATACCCATTCTCATATCAGTACTATAGACATTATATAATAATAGTGAAATATCTTGTTTTTAATTTACATTTCTTACCATTAAAACAGATCTTTGGGTAGAGATATAGCTGAGTGGTAAAAATCTTGCTTATCATGTACAAACTCCTGGGTTTCATTCCCAGCATTGCAAAAACATCAGAAAAACAATGGAAATCTTCTTTTATTTAATGGCT